>VYXB01003949.1:1249-27917 GCA_013397135.1 Pachyramphus minor | reverse complement strand
GGGTGAGGGTTGCCAAGCCTGACAGGGCTTATCGGCTAGAGGGAGAAGAAAAGGGAAAATGGGGGATTGTCAACCTAACATTAGGCTTAACTGTGAAGTAGAAGCTACCGCGTGACAGTCTCTGAGGCACAATTAAAGTCTGGATTCCGTGTCATTTCCTTGGACCTTCCACACGTCGAAGTTGGTGCTGCACCCTCCGTTTCTCTTCCGTTCGCCCATAGTTTCATAAATGCCATCTCCAACAGACTGGGAATGTGATTCATTTTTTTACACACCAGTGACTTCTGTGGCCTCTCCCCTACTATATACATATTTCAGTCGTATGGTTTGGTTTTATGTAGTCCTGAAAGGAGCAGGGAGTTGGTCTCAATGATCCTTATGTGTCACTTCCAGCTTCAGACATTCAGTGATTCTGTGAGTCTGTGGCATTGCTGGCATTGGTAAATCCACATACAGCTATGTATTTCCCTAAAATGGAGTGCAAGGTTTGTATAACTGCACATAACTGCATGAGTTCCTTGAGAATTTTCTAAACATTGATTATTTTATTGTGCTCAAGGCAGCAGTCTGTTGAGCACTATTCTGAAATACATTTGCAAACATTAATTAATTTTTATACATGGTTTCTGAGGTAGAGGAGGTTTGTTGAGGAGATAGGAACTAGGGCTGAGACAGATTACAGAAATGCACAGGGTAGGTCTAAATGAACTTCAAGGATAGGCCTATTCATCCTCTTTCTCAAAAAACTAACATCCCAAAAGATCCTTATCTAAGGTGCCCTTAAAAATGTACAGCAAAGGAGACTTCATGGCCTTCACAAGTGATCTTTCCAAGCCTTTCAGTGAGTTTTCCTCAGTGTGCTTTTGTTGAAGCCTGTTACTTCTCATCTTAAATCTTTGAACAGACAATAGTTACCTTAATCTTTGCAGCAATTTTTTGTTTACATAAAGCATCTTGTCTGTGTTATTCCCTAGACTTTTCCTTTTTTAGAATAATTAACCTCAGTTTTCCCTGTTTTTCTTGTAGGTCATTTTCATGGCCCTATTCTGGGTTCTCTCTATTCATGTAGATTTTGCTTTGTGTGCTTCAAGGGGGTAGTATCCAAAACTGAAAATACCCAAAGCTATAATAATGCATTATTTCTATCTGCATCTTTTGAACTGTTCTCCTATTTGCATGTCCCAATATGCTTTTTCCCCAACGTCATGATCTTGTTAACTCCTGGTCAACTGGTAATTCATTACAAGTCACAGGTAAACCCCACAGAGGCCTGTTGTGAGCCAGTTGCTGCACATCGTGCAGTTGTGCAATTGAACATTCTTGTCTGAATATAGTGTCTTGTGTTTACTCTTGAGTATCATCCATTTGCTTGCATATCCAATTTTGCCAACACTATTTTGAATCTGAAGCCTGTCTTCCACTTTAAGGTCAGCCTCTTTCAGCTCCAGCTTGTCTGCAAATTTGTAGCAATTGACCAACAATATGTAAAGTGGAAGAAGTGCTTCCAAGAGTGGANTGTATGCTAATTTCCCCAGACCTTTAAGTACCTGAACCCGAAGACAATAAACACCCTCTCTCTTTCTCTTTCTCCCTCTCTCCCTCTCCCTCTCTCCCTCTCCCTCCCTCTCCCCCCTCCCCTTCCCTTCCTGCGTGTCTCCCTGTGTGCTCTCTGTGCTCCCGGTTTGGGGCTCTGGATGCCACGTGGCCAGGGGAACAAAGGAGGGACTTCTCTCTCCAACCAGAGGACTACTTCTAAGCTCTGGAGGTACCCCCAGGCCCTGCACAAATTCAGGAAGCATGTTATTACAATTTCATAGTTTTACTGAATATATTTAACAGATGGAACTAGGTGCAGGCTACTGCAAAATCCCACTTAGTCCACCTTTTTTTGGGGTTGAAAACGGGCAATTCACCATGAACTATTTCCATATGACTGCTCATGCTTCCCCATCTTAGCAATTTCATCTTGATCACACACCCATGGCCTACTCTGCATCTGTCATGGGAGACAAAAGACTCTTACCATAGTCAAGATATATACGCCATCTGTTTATTCTTCCCTGCCCCACGGCCAATAGGCACTGTGGTAGAGTAAAATAGATTAATGTGTTCTTGATGAGCTCCTGTTTATTCTCACCTGTTTCCTCACTAACTTTCTAGTGTTTGAAGAATAGATTGTTTCCCCCCATTTCTCAGAGATCGCTATTTCAGTACCTGAGATACCTTGAGATGATTGTTTAAGCAACAATCTCATCAATACTTAGTTTGAATTTGCATAAATCCAAAGGTGAAATTCTTTGGTCGCTGACAGTTTGAAAGCATCCAGATCACTGAAGTATTCTTATGCTGTCCTGCACAGGTGTTGTCTAGGCCTCAAGCTTGACTTTTAACTTTGTTAGAGAAAAAATATTAAACTTTTGAATTTTGTGTGCATTACCTATCATTATTTCCTCCTTTTTGTCTTGTAACAGAGCAGCAATTCCCTTGTCAGCCTTATAGCACTGATGTGCATATATGTTGTTGTTCCTGTCTGTGTATCTCGCTCGTTTTCTACCTCAGACCTCCATATGTGCTCACATAACTAACCTAGTTTCCACCTTCTCTGTTTTGCTCTTGTCTGGTGCCAGTGAAACTTGTCATTAAGCAAATTGTTCCCTTCCTACATGTGTGTCCTTAGTGTCACTTCTTTACCAGTTCTCCTAAACCTTCTTCTTTAACTTTTAGTCCTGATTTCTGCCTTTTCCTTTTTTTTTTTTTTTTTTTTTTTAACCGGTTTGCTAATTTTATGCTACATTGCTCTGTTTCTTTTTAAAAGTGATCAGCTGTCACATCACGGTCTGTGGATCACTTTACTTTGCACTCTCAGCATCCTCAAACTCATGCATTAGAATCAAACTTTAAAAGAGTCTTTCACTATTTCATACTTCTCTGTCTGAACCAAAACGTTGTTACTAACACATTCCAGGAACTTGCTGAGCAGTCAGCATACTGTTCTATAACTTCCCCCAAATTTCTACAGAATTTAGTCGAAGTTACCTGTTACCTACAGAACATCTTTGTCCTGTGAAAACTCAAACAAAGATAACCACAAATTCCTTGATCTAACATGTACCACACACCCACCACATCCCCACGCCCTCCTGCCCCTCCCCACAATTTGTTTGGGGGATTACAAGTACTCCTTCTCATGTTTGGAGTTTTGCTTTTTCAGCCCTTCAAGCCCAGTAGTAAGGGAGCAGAAGTAGGAGAGCTTTTGTCACGACTGAAAAACTCAGAGGTTGTGTGGGCTTGCTTCCTTCCTGAGACATTTTGGATACAAAAGGGAAATACAATCCAGTGCAAAGTCTAGAACATAAAACCCTTAGCTCTACGTCCATCTCATATCCTCGGTAACAGCAGCATGATGAGACAGAATTCAGTGTGCACTGTACATCTGCAGATCTGATCCACATGATGTAATAATGACATGGAAATTAGACCTGTTGGTTTTTCTTACAGCTTGAATATGCCTTACTTTGTAGTTTACACAATCAAAATAATGAGATGATGGACCCTATGATTATTTTCTTAACTATATATCTTCTTTTATTCAGTAAGGCATGACTTTAAGGGTCTGAAGGACTAATCAGTGAGAAAATCTTCTAATTAAAATGTATTCTTATTTATAATATACCCTTAATGTTCCCAAAATCTTTAGCTGATGATTGAAATGCTTTTTGATAATAACACATGCTATTTTATCTAGTTTAGGCATTTTTTTCTCTATAAACATCTGTGAAACAGAAGGGATGAGCCTTTCTCTCAAAAATTGTGGGAACACATAAAATATACAGTACACTTCCTGTTATAGAAGGCTATTTATTAGTCTAAATGCTTGTGCAATATTTGGCAAATGATCAAAACTATTTTCTCCTGGTGTGTTTACAATGTTCTAAATTAAAAACCAAGCCCATTTTCAAGTGACATTTGTCATACAAACCAAAATGTTTCTCTCATGCTGCATGTTGTTGTACTTTCTACTTGACAAAGTATCCGACTTGATAAGCTCCAAATGTTAAGCACAAAGTTTGCTTGGACTTACCATCTAGCAATTTGTTGTATAAGGAGAACCAAAGGAGTCTTTCCCCCAGTGTAGAATTTTTTTACTATGACTGTATGTTTACTTAACTTTCTGCCTGATGCTGTACTTAATCAGCTACGCTGAGGGAAATTCTTTTGATTTCATTGCAAATTCTGTTGCTCTTTACAGCATTTTAGTGTTCTTTCCCATAACCTTTGAGTGGTAAAATGGTCACAGACAAGAATAGAGGAGCTTTCATTTCTCTAGTGAATGCTTCAGAAATGTACTAAGACATAAATTTAGCAAAAGTTTTGAACAGACACTGCTTCTGCATTGAACTGTGAAAAATTAGCTTGGAGTGCTACAGAAATGCACTTTCAGTGTTACAAAAATTACTCACCACCATGTGCAAAACATTTTCTTTTTAACTCAGGTTCAAAACTTGATATAACAACAAGCCTGTTTAGTAATTGTCATGAGTTACCTAAGGGGTTTTGACAAGTTTTCAGAGAAAACTGGGTCAGCACATAAAGGCAGCTTTTGAATGTACTACCTATGTATTGAAAAGCCATGCAACACTTAATATGTTGCACAGGAAAAATATTCGTGGGTCATGTTTCATGTTATAAATAGACAGATAGGCAAACACATACACTGTATCATTTCCAAGAAAAACATCTCCTGTTCCAGTAACCTGTCCCTCTTTTCATATCTCAGATTTAGTAATCTTTTTACTGAACTGCAAACTGCCCTTGGACTTCTAGTCATCGTTTAATTTAAATAAAAGCTATTGGCGTCTGTAGTTTTATTTCTTTTTTCCTTTACCTAAGTGCTTTAAAGACCACGAATAGTCCTGACTGAAATTCCAATGAGAGTGTCTGCTGCGCTGCAGGAGACCCAAGACTTGCCATATGCAATCAACTGCCCTGTAGATATTTTAGGACCGTAGCTTCAGCTGAATGAGGGATACTTGGAAAAAGAGTGAGTTAAAAAAGTGCATACATACAGTCTTCTAAAAAAAACCAAATTGCCTTGTGTCCAAACACTTCAGTACCGCTCTAAGGAATACCTGTCTCTCTAAGGGACACATTTTGCTTCCTGTTCTAAAGAATTTAAGTGGGTTTTTTTTCCTATGAAGTAACTACAGAAGAATTAAATAACAATTCTTGGAGCCAAGCCTTTTCAAAGATGTGGCAGAAAATACTTTTGTCAAAGTTCAGGCAGACAATACGAGAAAATAGTACTAAAAGCCAGTTATTACACCACAATCTGTAAAGAAAGACTTGTATAATAGATAACAAATATGGCCCAAGCCATCAAACTGCAGTTACATGATGAAGTTATACTGTTGTTGCTTTGCCTTTTTGCATTCTCCCCATTTCCAGCACCCCTATTACAACACAAAAAGATGCTACCAAAACAAAATGAGACCATGTTGAAGGCTTTTTAATCTGATGTAAATTCAGGTAATACAATGCTGCAAGAAAATTTATGCCAAATTAAAATAACAGTAAGGTTGTAGAATTGAGATTATCTCATTACACAGGAGAAAATATAGATTGAAAGCATTCCACCTATACATGAACACACCATAATATTCAACTTGATATTGAGAAATACAGTCGATAGGAAGAAATACCAAGGAGGTCAACTGTAAATATTTTAAATTTTAAATTTAACCAGGATTACACATTTTTGCCCAGAACACATAAATTATTTTTGACGAGATGCCAAAAAAGACAATAAAAATGCAGGTAGCTGAAGAAACATACATTTCAAACAGAGCAAGGATGCTGAAGTCAAGACCATTGGCCTTAGCTAATTTGAGATTTAGTCAAGGGTTGCTCCTAGGACTGAACTAATGATCCTGTGATTTCCTTGTTTCAGGAGATAGCTTCAGCAACTGATGAAAAATTTGAGCAACTGGAATCTGAACTAACTTCAGTGTATGGGAAAATGAAACAGCTTCAGGTAGTTCACTACTGGTACAGACAGAAACTTTCCGAGATCTGCATGGGGGAACTGACAGGAGAGAAAAACATTTTAGTTAACAACTGAGGGACATGTGGTAATCACCCTGGAGCAGTAGTATTTTAGTCCTGATATACTCCAAAGCTCCTTTAGTAAAAAAGACTGTTTCCAGTCACTTTATGGAGACACGATGTCTACACATTAAAAAGAGAGGAGACTGGTATGTAGTCTCTGTAGTAATGTAATTTCTTGAGGTCACACGTGAACAGAAAGAGAGTATCTTCCTTAAGGATCATCATCATGTGAATTTTATGTGAGCAAGAGAATCTGAAGAAAAATAAAATTAACAAAAGCATGAAGCAAGCTAGTGAGTGAAAGCATCAGATTAGCAAATGTAACATGGACAGACTGAAATAGATAGGGATAAAATGGCACAGGAGGTCCTCAGGCTTTTCTTACTACTCAAATTAATTATATAATATCCTACCCATAATCTTCTGAGAGCCAGATCACTTTTTGTACAATCTGACATGCTACTTAACTGTTTATCACATCAAGCTTGATCATAATACATAAATGTGAGAGGTTCATAGCATTTTTTAACAAGAACGGTTTTCCTCTCAGTAGTACTCCTGCACTTGTTAAGGAGATGAGAGACATGGCAAAGCAGAAAGAATTCAGACTGCAGAAGTTGTTTTTTTCTCTCTGCATGGCATCTCCAGGGCACGCTTTCTTTTTTTTTTTCATATGTGGAGAGACCACTGCACAGATGTTACATGAAATATGTACCAGGTACTCAGTATAGACATAGAAAGTTCCCTAGTGGACTCTCAGACACAATGCATTCTTTTTGACTTCCATATATATATATATATATATATATATGACTGTGTTCTTAGGATTTACAGTGAAATTTATCAATAGAGAAACTGATGTCTATTAATGTACATACGAAAAGACTGTACCTCACTTCCACACCTGTTATAACCAGCACTGATAAGTTATTCTATAGGCAATTAAGAGTTAACCTCAGTACCTGAAAAAAAATTATGGAGAAAAAGTTACTGAGTGGTAATGAAAGGCATTTCAGGGAAGTGTAAGCATCAGATACAACATGGGCTAACAAAAGGAAAGCCCTGTTTGGGCAATCTGAGGTGCTTCTACAATAAGGTCACCTGCCTGGTAGGTGAAGAGAAGGAGGTGGGTGTTGCTTTTCTGGATTTTCATAGTGCTTTTGTTACAATCCCTTACAGCATCCTTCTGGACAAGTTGTTCAGCTGTGAGATGCACAGGTGCACACCATGCTGGGTGAAGAGCTGGCCTGTTGACATTCAGAAGCATTTCCTTACCAACAGGGAGATTGCACACTAGAAAAGGCTCCCTAGAGAGGTGATTGATGTCCCATGCCTGACAATGCCTTAAGGGGAGGCATTTGGACAACACTTTTAATAATGGGCTTTAACTGTTGGTCAGTTGTAATCAGGCAATTGGAGTAGATGAGTGTTGTGTGTCCCTGCCAACCAGAACTATCCTATTCTCCTATTCTCTCCTAATTAAAAAATTATGAAAACTGCTGAACAAAAAAAACCAGGAAGTCAAAATCTTCTGGAAACTGTTGCTCCTTCAAAAACCTTTGCTGTGTCGCCCACTGTCAATGCTTTCTCTTCCAGGACTTCAGCCAGTATCTCTTCATGGGCTTGTGATTGGTTATGGCCACTCAGATCCTGCAGACCTCCAGATCCCACAACCTCTCTAGGCAACACACTTCAGTCTTTATGAATCTTGCAGGGATTTTTTTTTCAATTCCTTATCTCCTCTGTAATTTCAGGAGATGCCACTGTCTCTCACCCTCCCATGAGCCTGTTCCCATCCCTTTGATACCTTTCCCAGAAGCACTGGGGTGTGCTATGAGGTGTCCCAATGTCTTGTCCTCTCCATGTTGAACCAGACTCATCCCCACAGAGCTTGCTTTAAAGCCTTGAGCTCCTCTTGTTTGTCAACCTTCTCTGGGACCACAAAGGGGATTCAGTACCTGGATGAGGTCTGATGGGTGCTGAGTAGAGGGAATCACCCTTTTGCCTTCTGTCTAGGAAAGAAAGATATTAGAGGACCCTCCAGAGCGAGCCAAGTGCTGCCTGTGACCCAACATGGGAGAAAGCAGGTGAGCCTGGAGGAAAGGCCAGCAGTGTGAAGCATGTGGGGAGCCTGAGGGACTTTGTCCTGCAGCCTCCCAGGGAGGCACAAGATGTTTCTGAGTGAACTCTCATGCTGCATGTGCCTGGAGATGCCTGCCACGACCAGAGTGACCTGACAGGACCCTGAGAAGACACAGCCAAGGCCTCAGTGACTGGCATGAGACATCAACGCTGAGTATAAGACAAGAGATGGGGGAAGGAGTTGGCAGTGGTGTGGTGGCAAGCCCAGATGTGTGTACTGAGACAGAGTTCCATGGGCAGTGATGGCCCACGGTGATGTCACCTAGGGATAGATTGTGCCCCTGTGGGATGGATTGTGACCTGACATCCTTCACTGCATATAACTGGGCACCAAGTTTCACACAACCAGCTCATGCCCAGATACACCTGAAGAATTAGATGCCATCCACGGGGACCCAGGCAGGCTCAAGAAGTGGGCACATGGGAACCTCAGGTGGTTTAACATGGCCAAGTGCAAGGTGCTGCACCTGGATCGGGGCAACCCCCAGGGAATAAAAAGATCAAGAGCAGCCCTGCAGAGAGGGACTAGGGGGTGCTGGTGGGTGAAAGGCTGGACATGACCCAGCAATGTGCACTCACAGCCCAGAAAGCCAATTGTGTCCTGGGCTGCATCCAAAGCAGGGTGAGGGAGGGGGTTCTGCCCCTCTGCTCTGGTGAGACCCCACCGGGAACTCTGCATCCAGCTCTGGGGTGCTCAGCACAGGAAGGACACTGACGTGTTGGAGCAAGTCCAGAGGAGGGACACCAAAGACAATTAGAGGGATGGAGCACCTCTTCTATGAGGAAAGGCTGAATTGGGATTGTTCAGCCTGGAGAAGAGAAGGCTTTGGGATGACCTAATTGCAGCCTTCCAGTACCCGAAAGGAACTTAAAAGAAAGATGGGACAAGACTATTTACAGAAGCATGTAGCGACAGGACAAGGGAGAATGGGTTAAATTTAAAGAGTGTATGTTTTGATTAGATATATTAGGAAAAAAATTCTTTACTGTAAGAGCGGTGAGGCACTGGAACAGGTTTCCCAGGAAAGTTGTGGATGCCCCATCCATAGAAGTGTTCAAGGCCAGATTGGATGGGGCTCTGAGCAAGCTGGTCTAGTGAAAGAAGTCCCTGCGAATGGCAGGGGATTGGAAAAGGTGGTCTTCAAGGTCTCCTTCCAACCCAAACCATTCAATGTTTCTAAGATTCTACGAATTCAGCTGAGCATTTGGTGAGGTTTGGAGTGCTGGGTGAAACCACTGTGTGAGGAGAATTGTTTGTTGCAGCTCTGTGCTCCAGAGCTGGCTCCAGAGCCATCAGAGTTTTCCCTGCTCCCTGCCAGGTTCAGGCAGCCAGGGCAGACAGGAGGTTCTCTCACAGCAGCAGAGGTGAGCTGGAAGAGGAAATCTCATCCTAGGCAGCTGGGAGGGTTTTCTTCCTGAGGAACTGGGGCATTTCTTCTACCCCTCCTGGATCCAGGTAATGACTGTGGTGCCTCTTCCCTTTCCAGAGTGACACCAGCCCACGGCAGTGAGTGACGAGCATGGCCACAGAGACAGAAAACCACTGTCCCATCTGCCTGGACAGCTGGGAGGAGGTCAGCTACATACTGCCATGCTTCCACCAGTTCTGTTACACCTGCATCCTGCCGTGGGCAGAGAACACACCTGAGTGCCCCCTCTGCAAGAGGAGGATTCTATCCATCTTACACTCAGCGGGGGCAGAAAATGATGACATGGAGCATGTCATTGTACTATCTGAGACACCATCAGTCACTGCCCACCAGGAGAGGGGAGATCCCAGACAACCAGGTGCCCCTGACCTCCATTGCCCTGGAACACCCCAACCATGGGCTGCAGAAGGAGTGCCTAGGTCTCCTGTGAGCATCCTCCAGCCCGAGGAATGGGTGATGATTTTCCGGGACTACCCATGCCTCCTGGATACCCTGATGCCCTGGGTCCGACCAAAGCTGAGGCAGATCTTCAGGAACAACCGGATGGAAGCAGCTCTAGTGGAGGACACGGTCATGGACATCCTGACCAACCATGGAATTGATGAAGACCGGCTGGTCCAGATGCTGGGCGTCTCCCTCCAAACCCACACAGTGACATTCGTGCAACAGCTTATCCATGCTGCTGTCCGACGGTGCGGCAGGGAGGCCTGTCGGCTGCTGGTCCAGCAGCTGCATCTCCCTGCTCAGCTCCCAGCCCCTCTGACAGCCCTGCAAGATGCACCATGGATGAGGTCCCCAACACCTCCTCCACTGCCATGGGTGGGGACCCCAGCAGACCCCCCTCTGCTTCCATTGCCATTGCTGCTGGAGCGCGAAGAGCCCCAGGAGCCAAAGGAATCTGCCCCCACTGCTAGAGGGGGCAGTGAACCCTCCCCTGAGGGGCCACAGTGACCCCCAAAGAGACAGGCCAGCAGCCCTGGGCCTCTGTAGCCAATTTCATTAGTGACTTTGGAGGATGCCTCAGGGGTTGGCCAAACTATGGTGGGTCCACCAGCTGGGGCATGTGCCAGCCCTTAAGGGCTCCCAGCCCCCCAGAGCCAACTATCCAAATAAAATAAATGCTTGGAAACTCAGAAAAAGTCTCAGTGCTACGAGCAGTGCAGGTGGCATTGCTGTCCTTGTTCATCTCCCCAAAGGCAAGTGCTGCCCATCTCCAGGCCTATTTCTGTAGCTGGTACCAGGGCAGAGGTTTCCAAATGAACAGTCTGCAGTTACAGGCTGTGCCCCAGCATTCATTATGCTGTGGCCCTCAAGCTCAGACTTTACTCCTGCTCTCCCAGATCCAGCCTTGGTGCTGGTATTTCTACTGCTCAGCTCAGAGAGGACTCCTCGGCTGATGAATGCCAAGCAGCTGAGGACTTTGTGTTGGTCCAGTTTGGAGAGAAGGAGGCTGAGGAGTGACCTCACTGCTCTCTACAACTTCCTGAGGAGGGGAAGTGCAGAGGGAGGTGTTGATCTTTCCTCCATGGGATCCAGCTGCAGGACATGTGGGAATGGTTCAAAGCTGCATCGGAGAGGTTCAGACTGGACTTAAGAAAATACTTTCATACCAAGAGTGTGGTCAGACACTGAAACAGGCTCCCTGTCTGTCAGTGCCTTAAAAGGAGGCTTTTGGACAATACTTTTCATGATGGCTTTTAACTTCTGGTCGGCCCTGAAGTGTTCACACAGTGGGACTAGATGATCATTGTAGGATCCTGACAACTGGATTTATTCCATCCTGCTGCCTGCCTATACCATCAAGCAGTGTTGTACCATCAAGCACATACCATAAAAGCACTATTTGCCTTTCTCTCATTTTTGTATTTTTCAGTGACATAAATATTGTTTCATGAAAGAAGCTAAAATTTTAACTTCTTGAAGTAATTTCATTATTCTTACAGAAAATGAAAAAATATAAACAATTCCTTTCAGCCCCATAAAATACTGATAGATCATACATGTTGTCTAACTTTTATGTCACTTGTCCAATAGAGTTTTGCTTACACAAATGTTTTTGATGTTTGCTTGTGCACATTTAATTAAAAAGCTTTTAAAACATGTCACCGCATCTTTTTTGGAGAATGAGAACTAAATATTTTGTGCACATATTGTCTACTGTTGTGCACGGTGTTGAGAACACAAAGAAATGAACACTATGCTACAATGGCCCTCATTGCATTTTATCATCTCTTCAGCTATTTGATGTGATAGAATATTATGCTTTGATATTTTCTGATTGTTATACAAACAATTAATATCCCACCTTTCAGGGTTGTATAACACAACCACCATGGACATGACTGCAATATGGTCGCAGTGTATTTATATTCAAAAATTAAGAGAATTTCTGGAGGTCCAAATTTTTAGAAACTTCCTCCGTATCATGTCTCAGAAATGTAGGCATATTAGATACTGATGCCAGCATGTGTGGACAGCAGGGTAGCCTGATTCCTTTACGTATATGAGTTACCAACTTAGATGCACATTCAGGCATTTGCACATCCAGGAATCTGAATAGCATGAAAAACTCTAAAAACAGGCTGACATTTTGAGTTGTGCATCAGTTTGTAGGGGGAACGAGAGGTGGTGGAGCAGAAATCGACCATGTAATCTGAATCCTGATAGTATTAGACTGCCATTTATCCTCCTCAGGACCTTTGGACTGATGAAGGTTTTTCGGATTGGATCTCTTTCAGATGCACAGGAGAGGGAAGGATGCTTGCCTACGAGACCAAAACTCACATAAAATCAGGCAGAGTTGCAGCCCCTGTGTTTGTTCCTCCTGAGCACTTCTGTTTGTAATCCTGGGGAGCTCCATAGTGTCCACAGGAGAAGGAACTACCACAATTGGGATGACTCACAAGTAATAGTTGGTCAAATTATATCTACATTCCAGATATTTCTTGGAGTCTTAAAACCAAATGTCTTCTGATGCTTTCCCTTTCAAGCAAATAAACACTATGCCCTTTTGCTCATAATTCACCAAGTCCTTTTAGAGCTGCCATTGAATAATAGTTGAGTATCTGGCTATCTTCTCTTTCATACATAAGTTCCCTACAACTCCAGTGATATGAATAAAGTGACTGATCCACCACTGTGGTGTCACAAGGGAGTTAGCCTTAGAGATAGCAAAGCCAGTAGGAGTCTGTGCCAGGAGTGAACTGTGAAGCTTCTATCTTGGTAATGTTAACTCACCTTGAGTAAGTCCCTTACTGCACATTGAAAAAATCCACTTCATTAAAGGAATTAGAACTTAACACTGAGCTAAAAGGCTTAGGATTTGGCCTAGTGTTTTTAACTTCTGATTTGGCACTATAACGCAACAATAAGTGTTACTCGTTCTTATGCAAGAAAAAGAAATACCAAAAATTCTTTTGTTGTATTCTTGTAGTTACCAAGCTTGTATTGTGCAATTGTATTTTTAAATATGTATTTTTAAAGCAATATGGTTTTAACAAAGGCCATGCTAATTGGATTCTCTGAGTTTTCTGCTAAATTCATTGTACACAATTTTCAATGGCACATTTTTGTACTAGAAAGTAGACAATATTTTTAGAAGTTGGTGTTCTAATCAAACTTCAGAAATGTGTTTATTGCACAATTTTACATTTAAGTTCCACAGAGATGTTTTTGGCCCTCATAAACTGCTCAAGTAGACATTAGAGCTGTAATGAAAACAGCTGAAATAATGAGAGAAGAATAATAGGAATCATCAGCAACCTCTCTTCTATCATGAACAAGAAGGTTGTACAGAAT
Source organism: Pachyramphus minor (assembly GCA_013397135.1). Taxonomy (NCBI): domain Eukaryota; kingdom Metazoa; phylum Chordata; class Aves; order Passeriformes; family Tyrannidae; genus Pachyramphus; species Pachyramphus minor. The sequence goes on along the minus strand of VYXB01003949.1, from coordinate 14,442 downwards.
ATTAATAAAATTTAAAGATGTCCCATGTAATATGTAAGTTTTACTGAAGGCAGGAAGTTGGGGGTATTCAGAAAATCATAATGTATGGGCTCAGGATATGTATGGGCATATCCACATTTCACCTCTATATACATCCATTAACATATTGATGTTGATAGAACACGAGGCTACATTACTGTGTTTATATACAATTAAGTTAGGAAAATTTGATGAAGGACCTGATACTCACACTTCACAGTGTTAACCTTGCTAATCACCAGGCATTCGTGAAAGACTTTTCTTAAAACTTCCCATTAAGCCCTTCACAGTAACGATTATCAAAAGCAAGGTTTGGGACTATCCAAGTGAATTTAGCCTGGTAATTCAGGTGTTCCCATAAAAAATGTCAGTTTATATTGGTAAGTCTCTGAGTTACCAGTTTCTGTATGTGGTCTTCCTTCATTCACATTTGAAGACACACTTGTCATTTTTCAGATACTTTCTAGTGATCTGTCATGTGAGAAAGATTCCCCCTTCACCATGTTCATGTTGTTTAGTCAGTTAATTGCTGAGCTTACAAGAGATTTTGTAAGTTAGAGGATGTTATGCCAGTTTATACCCATATAGATTAAAGCCCACTTTGTGCTCAAAATAACCTTCTGATGTCCCATGACTAGACAACCAGCCAAGGATACCCTTTTCATGGAGGCTGATTCTCTTTCCTGCAGTGCAGAAAAAGCATGTTGGAAGGGCAGTTTCCCCAGCTCCTCTGGTCATATACTTACATAACTATGTACCAGCTGAAAGTTGGAGCAGAGGAGTCTCACTACATTCTCTCCCTTCCCCCATGTGATTCTCCATCTTTCCCATACCACATCCCAAAGGGAAGCAGGCAACAATGGGCAAAGAGGGTGAGAGCCTCCAGGTGAGGAGGCTACACCACATTTACTGCAGCTGAGCTGTTCAGAGTTCACCAGTGCAGCCAAGAATGGGGCTTTGTAGGTACCACCCACACTCCTGCCTTTTGTAACTCTAAAAGGCCTGTGGAGGATATTCCAAATACTAGCTGCAGAAACAGTAACTTCAGCACGGGAACATTAGTCATCAACTCAGCTAACACCCCTGTGTTGAACTATGACAATGAACGTAATAGAAAAGCATGTTGTAGTTAGAACTGGTTTTGAACAAAAGACAAATTATTTATTTCTTTCTTCAAATGAAGCATAACACTAAGGTATAAAGGGAGTATAAATAACATCTGATTGTGCTCCTAAGCTCCATGCTATAACTTTCTTGCAATGACATCCTTCAACAAATTAACTACATCATTACTGTTAAGTATTAATTGCACAAAACAGATACACAAAATATATAATGAGCTAGAAAGAGGACAACATTCTTCCATTATGACAAACAATTCTAACAAGAAATGGAAAAAAAACCCAATAGATCTAGGCTTACACAGATGGCAACACTGAGAGTTTTAAGTCCTCTCCTTGAACACATTACATGTGATAAATAATATGCAAAATATTTAAAGAATTTTATTGTTGCTTACAGAAGATACTTAGCAAGCAAAGAGACAGTAGCAATCACTGCCTCATGTCTCATATCCCCATCATTCAATGCAAATGTTTACATTTCATGCAATAATCCTGAGCTTATTTTCAGTAACATTGAAATGTCATCTATGTTAATTACCAAATACATACAGAGCCCAGTTATGGGGTCTATTGTATTATTAAGGCATGAAAAAAGAATAGCAGTTTATTAACTCTGAATGCCACAAATACAGCACAGCAGTTAGAAGGCTCAAAAAAGCTCAGAAAGTACCAGTGATTTCTGTGCGAAGGTCCTCCCAGAACACAACTGAATCATCAGCTCCTGAAAAGGCACAGAATCAAATCCTGGCCTCACTGACATCAGGAAGTTCTTCCATTGCCTTGACTGCTGGACCAAGTTTCAGAGCTATCAGGAGTGACTCAGACTCCTCTTCATATCCCCAAAAAATTGACAAACTTCCTCTCACTCAAGTCAAGTATGAATTTAAAAAACAATACCTACATTATCATTTTGTTAATTAGTATTTTAAGCCTATGGAAAGGTTCCATTCATTATACAGTATGGCAATCAATAAAAAGCCTTTTCAGAAAAAGCTCATTTGTTAGTTTGATTTTTAGTATGTTAAAAGAAGGGGGAAGTGTCATGAAAAGAACCTCTGCCAAGTCTATGCTCTATTTATAATTTATGTTTAATTTTTAAATGAAACACTTCGGTAAGCCAAACCAAGGATATGTGATGCAATTCTAGACTCCACAGTTCAATGGCTGTTCTGAAAGACAAAGATCACCACAGCCCTGTCCAGTCATCAAGTGAAGAACTCATCTGCAGAAATTGTAAGGGGCTAGCAGTATTTGGATTGTGCAGTTCTTCACATACTCTCTATTTTACATTTGAGAACTTCTTGCAAAATGCCCTTCAGCAAGCCAGAGTTTTCCAGTTCAGTTAACCAAGCCATTGAAACCAAGGCCAAATTGCTGGCAAGACTTACTTCCATACCAAATTGCATTATTTCCCATACTGGGAACTAAAGTAGTAGATGATCTCCTCTAACTCTGCAACTGCTATTGCCTAGCCTCTTTGTAAGTATTTGCCTACTTGAGCTCAGAGTTTACAGATCCAATAGCCTTATCCTTCATCTCCAGGTGGCCCACGGTCTACCGTGGAAAGAATGCTGGCATGCAAGAGGGGCAGACTTTCCATGCCCACACCCCTTGACAAAGGTGGTGCTGTCCAATTCTATCACTGGAGGGCTCTGAAAACTTTGCAGATGCACAAATCTGACTTCACTAATTTCACCTAAAACACCAAGTTATAATATTGAAAAAAAAAATTGGTTTTCACACTAAAACATTCAGGAACTCATTATTGTCTCATTTGAGATTGAAGGAGGAAAAAAAAAGGTTGGTGATCTTAGTTACTGGGTTAGAATTTGCATGGGTTTTGGTTAACTTCTAATAAATAAGTTAAAGAAGGCTAAGGCTATAAATTGGTACTGTTTCATTTATAAATAATCACTTTACTTCTCTTCTAAAAAACATGTTAAGGAAAAAGGTGGCCAGAAGGATCACACATGTTGTAAATTGTAATTTGGTTGTTAGGCTATAAAAACCTAAAATATAAGTGAAGTTGAGCACAGTGTAAGAAAAAAACCAGTTTTTAATTAACAACTTATTTACAAGTTCATAAAATCAACTGAACTGGAGTAGATGTTCTGTGTTTGTCACCAATATTTTATTGTAACTGGTAACTTGCACGCTTTGTAGTAGAAGAACAAAAAGAAAATAAAAGTTCACTATATACAGCCTTTGTACAGGCTACTTGACTATACTCAAGGCATAGTGATCATAACACAACCTAGTCTTCATAATAATTTGTGCACAAAAAGACACCAATCAGACATTATGTGAACATTACAGTGAAATGACATCACAAGTCCAGTGAAAGTTCAGCATCATACAAAACATATTGATCTACTGCAAGTGACATCCTTTAAAACAATAAGCCTTTTTTCAGTAGTAACTTAGCCAGAGTCTGATGCAGAGATTTGTGTAGTTATAAGTCTTTTAAGTGAAGCGACCTCTGCAGATAAATTTGCTATGCCCTGCTTCAAATAGAGGTTCTCTGACTCAGAGACATTGTAGATGTTGTCTTTTATTTCAACAACTCCAGTTTTGCAACCACTCTGAATTTTAACGTTGAGTTCCTTCTGGTGCCAGAGTTCTGGTTTAAGTGACCAGTCTTGGATGTTAGTCACTTGAACTGAGAAAGGAGTGTGAGAAGAATGCACCAAATTCTGCGCACCATGTTTTTCAAGCTCAAAATGTCTTTTTGAGGACATGTCAATGGGCAACGACAATTTCTGTGTTGCATCATAGTCATTATCCATTGCTTCCACTTTAACTTGCATGGCTTTGGCTTTAATTCGAAGCTTGTGAGGCAAAGCTGAAGAATTCACTTCTGGAACTTTAACTGTTGCGTGAACATTTTTATGTTCAACTGGGGAATGAATTGGACCCTTAGGAACCTGCTGTTCATCTTCTCCATCAGATGACTTTCCAACTACACCATCATCAGTTTCTGACGTTCTCGGAGAGTTACTGGAGGACCTATTAACTTGCAAGAGAGGAGGAGAATGTGAGTAGACATTAAAGGTAGCTCCCATGTAGTTTGGATATATGGATGCTTTATATGAACCTCTGTCATCTCTTGGCTCTCTCTCTAGTTCCATGGGTTCTTGCTTTATAATCTGGAACTTATTTTCAGGACTTCTGCAGTTGCTTTGTATACGACTGGGTTGGGTGTGTTCTACCGTTGATGTTTCGGACACATCGGACATTGAGCTTTGAGGAGAATGTTTAATGACAGAAATACAACTGCTACCAACTATAGATGGTTCATGTTCATCTACAAATGAGTTAATATTTGATTTGGAACTCTGATAGTCTTGGAAATACACTGTTGTTGAGCTACTGAGTTTCTGTATCTCTTGGGCATAGGCTGCAGAACTAATTAAACCAAACTTTAGCTTCAAAGAAAGCAGCTCCGCCTTCAAAGTGGCATTCTCTTCTCCCAGTGCAATTAGTTTGTTCTCTAAGACAAGGTCATTCAGTCGTCGTTTTTCACGAGATCTCTTGGCAGCTTCGTTATTTTTCCGCCTTTTCTCCCAATACATAGCATCTTTCTTTTCATCTGGAATGAACTCCCGCTTTCTCCGGCAAGCTGAAGATTTGCTTTTTCCACTACTTGCTTCAGTAAGTAGCATATCTTCATTTGTAGACAACTCTTCAGATACTTCTGCTAAGGTAGACTTAAGTACCATGATTTTGTCCACATTGCTACTTGTGTCAACAGGTCCGTGCTCCTTTTTAAGGGTCTGCATTTTTCTCAGCTGCATCAGAAACAATTTGTAGTAGATCTACAACAAGCAACAGAGAAAGCTATCTCCCCAGTACTTCTTACTCCACAACTTGATAAATATAGTAATTTTAAATCCACACACATTCTTCCTTTTCTTTCATAATCTCACACAGAAACGTCTAGAATCAATTTTCTTAGCAGATTCAATCGTAATCTTCTTAAAACCCTGGAATAAATAGAGAATTTTATTACTATTTAGGAATTGCTGGTTCAGGACGTACAAAAGTAGCTTTTGATAACTAGTTTAGGCTAGCATTTGATTCATTAAACCTGCTATCATATGAAGACACTTCATATTCACATATTGAAACAACTAGTATTCCAGATTTTACGATACCTAGCTAGCACATTTGCTTCCAAAGCAAATGCAACATAATCCAAGGAAAAATCAGTCAAAAAAGTATTTGAGTTTTGATCCTGTGGTAGTGCTGTCACTGAATTTTCCATGATATCACTGACCAAACTGAGACCTCCAACACTTAACACTGCAGGACACCAGGCATGTTGATGAGCAGCACTGGAAAGTATCTTGTTCCCCATTAAAGCATCTCTTCTGAAAACAGCCGTGGTGTGTGACTTAGAAATGCAATATATTTGGGCCCTTCATGTCTTAAAAATAACATGAGCTTATTTAGAGAAGCTGGAGTGCTTCCTATTGTCTTAAAATACCACCACTATCCATTAAGGCTATTAAACATTTAATTGCTCCTTTTGAATCCTCTAAAAAAAGTATATATTTATGTATATAAAAATGTTTACATACGTGTATATGAAACTTTAAAATGCCTTTTTGATCAGTCATATCAATTCAAACTAGCAAGTTCACACACATAAATTGGGCATATACCTAACAATTAAAAAATATTGACCAAAAACCAGTATTACATATTTTTTCTGTTTTTGCTGATTTTACTGATTTTTAAATCAGTACTGAAAAATACATTAGAGAAATAACATTAAATTAATCATTTGCATTTGGCAAGTTGTCTTATTATGTCAAAGTAAAGTTTAACACCATTGAGGCATGTGGACCTCTAGAAAAGTGTTTTCACTGAAGAGGAAGTTTAGACCTACAAGTCTTACTATTAATAAAGGAAAACTAGGCTAACCTTTAGTATCAGACATTTTAATAATTAAATTTGAACATAGCATCTAAATTAGCCTTTGCTATATTTAGTCCCTTTCAATGCAAAATAAAAATATTTACTCTCATAAGATCATTTGGTCTTCACCTGAGGCTTCTTAGTATCTCATTTGCCATGGGTCAGTCATGTTCCTGGTAAAATGAATGTAGCATGCCAAGTGCTTTTATAGAACTGACTATAGAGCCAGCAATCATTCTTGCCAGTACAACCAAAAAAAACACCAACAAAAAACCAAACCAAACAAACAACCACAACTCCCCCTGCCCCCCTCAACTCCAGCCACTTCAGATTAATGTCTCTCTTTACTGGGAATGTTTTTACAATGACTAATGAAACTAATTTTAAGATTATCAGTCAGGAAAGTTATAAAAGAATTAATTAATTGTATTCTGCCAGTTTCTCTTGTCTTTTCCAGAAGGCAAAGTGGAGTAAGTGATGTAATAACAATTAAGCAGGGTCATAAAGACTAAGGTTTCAAGCTGTGCTCTGTTCCATCAAACCATGCCAACTCTTCTGTCATGAAAAAATTAACACATTTAATAAAACAACTAAGTAGAGTTTCCTAAAATTCGTGGTTAATTACTGGCATGTAACTATTTGTCTTTGATAATACAGCCTTAATGAAAAAGAGCTAGAAGCCAGCCACACCAAAGTCAGCATCTAACATTTCAGTGCAAAAGCAGCACCACAAATTGCCATGTTAGAAAGAAGAAATGTACCTCCAATACACAAGCAGTTACACAGTAAGACCCTGATCCAAAATTCTAACTGGAGTCAAAGGGAGTTTTTCTGTCAAAAAGAGAGCTGGATCAGGTTTAAGAACAGAAATATGCCCCACAACAAAGTAACATCTGTTCGTCCAAACTGTCAGTACAATCTGATGTACTGAAGTAGCTGTATAGCCATTTTGTCCATTTCACTGCTACATGTAATCAATGGTTCAATTAATATGTATTCCATTTTAAACCTACTGCAACTCAACACTTTAAAAAATCATTGCTGAACACACAGAATTTAAAAATAAATTAATTTTAAAAAAAGAAAAAAGAAAAAGAAGAGAAGGTCACTTGACCTTTTGTCACATTTGTAGAATATCAGTCTCTGTAACATCATTTTACTAATAGAAACATACAGCGATTTTATTTCATTACACAGCAGCACTGGGAATGCATGGTTACTGATCTGTAATTGTCTCGATACACTACAAATACTGTATTCACTTGTATCAGGAGAAACTCCTGCGTCTCTGAGGAACTGCAGACACCATCTATGGGGCACAGCAGGAAAGAGTGTGACGTACTGAATACCTATGAAATCATCACTTGTCTCTTAGTATGCATCTCTGCCAACTCTCACTTAAGTAAAAAGCATTCAAAACAACATCTGTGAAATTTCAGAGCTCTTGATTTTAACACTAATAGAAAGTTAAACCCAAATACAAACATTTATTTTCCCAGAAAACAGAAACTAATATGTATATATCATTATTACACACATACAACATACACCCTGGAACATCTACTTGAAATGGTAGCAACAGCAAGGAAGTACTTATAGAATCAGTGGGTATTTTAGAAGAATGAAACCATACCTATAAACAAGCAATATGTTTAGCCTTGAACAAGACTGTTTCAGGATAGGAATTCTGACTGTGTCTATCCGTAATGGTCTCCACCTCGAAGTGATTCCACTTCAGTGTTTCTCCAACACTGTGGTTTAGGGAAAATAATGGTAATATATGGTAATAATGGTAATAATAATTAGCAAAAAGTTGTTGGCTTGTGGTTTGGGGTTTTTTTTTTTTTCCTTAAATGAATGCAGAGTAATGACATAGTTCATCAATATGGCCATCAATAAAAACTCAACTGCATGTCCAAACATATCTGCAAGCCTAACACTAGCACTGAGCTGCACTTCGCCCTACAAGCTGCAGAGTTCATACCCCCTATTCCACAGGACATCTGCAGATTGGGACATTCTAGCATACAATCTGCTAACTGTAGCACTGATTCCTCCTGTTTTGGCCAGTCTCCCTCCTGTACACGTTGTTCCTGGCACAAGCAGACAGAACGTAAGTAGCATGCAATCTACAGCAAATATTAGGCATATATCAAAAACTACCATGGTTTTGCACGCAGTATTCAACTTTGCTCTCTGCATTTAGAGTCCACCAGTAAAGCTGTCAAGACAGACGTGTAACCCACTGACAGTCATACTGGTTTGCTATTTATGGACTTAGACCTAATGCCATTACTGTAGTGAATTAACAAAACAGAAATAGGTCTTTAACTCTTTCCATATCACGGCAACTGGAATTGATGCTTGGAATTGACAGGAGTCAAAGCCCTTGCTTATTAATACTTCTCCATTTGGATCAGTCCAATGCTGAGTCTGTAAACAAATTAAATTCCATCTGATGATAATGGCAACATGCCCTCAATGGAACTAGTCACTTCACTTCACTTGAATTTTATAATTCCACTGGAAAACATCAGTATTTACACATAAATTAATGAACTGTAATGATTCCTCTGACTACATTTCAAATTCCAATATTTTCCCTTATGATTAATTTTTCAATTGCTTTATCACTCCCTCATAAAGTGTTATAAAACCAACATTTGGTTGGTTGATGTTAATGGCATTCAGTGCCGATTCAACAATGTAATAACACTCGACCCTATTAACTTAATTACAGAACCAGTCTTGCTCCCACAGCAATTTTGCCACTGGTTTCAACAGAAGCAGAACACAATCCCAGATCCGAGTATTAATGAGACTATTGTATAGGATTTATGCTATTGAAGCAAGAAATAATGTATGAAGAAATCACAAAAAGTTAATTTATCCATGGACTTAAAAAAATACTTAAGTGACAACCTAGTACATTCAAGATCTGATCCTGGGGATTTATGTATTCACACTGTAATAATTGAAATGTCTCAAAGGTTGAAGGACAGGGTCACAATCTTTCTTCTCTCTTCTGTGTAATTTAATTACATAAATAATTTCTGCTTTAGAGAATGCATGTGGGCCTCCCTATGTATGTAAGTTTCCCCACAGAACAACTGCATACTATTATTTATACTTAGCAAAATAATTCATGCTATTTCCAAGCATAATTTTTCAAATATAGCTTAATGTTTAAACAATTAAACAAGTGTTTAATTCTACTGCTCTAACATTTTGATAGTGATTCTATGAAACTAAATGAAATCCCGTCTCTAGAACTGGATGCTCAAACACACACACACATGCAAAAAATCTCTCTCAGACCTTAAAGAAATAATAGCTAAGTACAGCTTCTTGTTTTAGACAAGAACACACATCTATCACCATCACCACTATGTGGCACACTCTAGAAAAACCATAAAAGCTTCTATTGATGTCTCTGCTTATTTTTAGTTGCTGTTGTCCACGTTTTGCACAGGTATCATTAGTTATATTACTGCCACGGTGTATCGATTTTGAAAATCTGGTTACATACCAGAAGAGCTGCTGTAGAAGTTGTTCGTAGATTCCAAACTCCCCAGTTTGCATTCCAAATTTTGAAAAACTGAAGGATATAGTTTGCACTTTGTTTTCAAAATATTCTAAAAACAGTTGCTATCTGTCTCGGTAATTTTACAAGGTACAGAAAAAATATCATTCTTATGCACATGCAAGACAGGAGGCTGAGTTTAAGCTCAAGTGGTGCATATGCAGCCTGCTTAAACACTGCTGAAAAACTTCGGAGATACTCTACTGCTTCTCACAGACAAAAATTATGCCATGAAATCCTCCAACAGAGAAGATTTCCAATCTCTACTGAAACCCTTCAACACACTTCTTGCCCTTTAACTAGAAAAGTTTGTAAAATTATGTTCCTGTTAAAGAAAAGCTTTAATGCTGGCTCCACAGAAAGGCTGATATTATCCCTAGGACAGATTTGTAGGCAAAAGGGTCTAGACAATGTAGAGCAAATGGAAGTTAAAACCTTTTGGAAAAAACCTAGGTGATGGCATTTTATGCTGTGATGGTTGGCTTATCCAGTCGGAAAGGGGAAAAACATTTACACTACAAACATATTACCACCAATTACTGCTGTTATAGTCACACGCATAAGGACCATGAATCCGTCACAGCAGCATGGAGCAATGCAGAACTATTGATCCTGTACACAGTCCCCTTTTCTCTACAACTTCATGCACATCTTAAGTGCTTGCTGTTTCAGGACCGATGTGTAATTAGGTCAGTGGAACACTGATGATGATAGCTTTGTACAAGATGACCCACTTTTGCTAAAATGTTGATCGTCTTATTGAAAGAAAAAGAAAAAAACAGGATATGTCCACAGAATATAGTCCATTGGGAACATCAGAAATCATTCATTATGACACTGTTCAATTGAATGTAAGAAAAAATTACAAAGATTGTCATGGAACTCGGAACAATGTTGCACATTCATATTACCAGAAATCTGATGTCATACATAATTTTTACAGAAGGCTTTTATTGTTAGAAAAATTACTTAAGTTACTGTTTATCTTAATAACTACAAATTAACTCATTAAAGTACAGCCTGCTTACCAAAGGTAAAATACCCAAATTACGCAAATAAAATTATTATTTGGAGAGGACAAAACATATACTAAGGGTAGCTGTTGTTCGAAAGGTCAGTCAAGCTTAATAGGCGCAAATTTGCCCTATATTTTCTTCCATTTCCTTATGAAGACAGTATGATTCTATCGATCTATTTATTTTTCCCAAAACAAGCTGTTCATTGTTCGGATTTAAAGGGTGCCAAACAAGATCTAAGGGTATTACTCAAAGCACCAGGAAAAACTTTTTAAACCAGAGAAATAAAGGAAATGTATATATAACTTAGGTAAATACTTAATTACTTATATATAATGGATATAGTATGTGCATATAAATATGTAATTTAAATATCATATCACTTTCCAGTATTTTGAATAAAGCCTCAGTAGAAACAACTGTTACTGAAGTTACGGTACTACGACAGTATGTTTCTCATTTCAATAATCACTTGGCAGCACAAAGAACTAAACTGCAAAAAGCTATAACTTAATAGCAACCATGTTCTGGAAACACAATCTCAGCTTTGCCCTAGTTACAAACCATAACCCACCCACCCCCCTCACAAAATCAAATATTAATTATTCTGACAACAAATGGCTTTCTATTATTGAACTGTGTTCTTAAAATCTCAAGCATGGACCAGACCTTCAGCTGACCTAAATTTATATGGCTCTATTTAAAGCCACCAGAATTATGTCAATTAATCCCAGCTGATACTCTAAACATGCATCTTGTTATATAACAAGTGAAGTAAATATATAAAATATACACCAGATGTAAAATGTTGTTATCTACCACTCACTGCAAATGAAACAGAGAAATAGCAATCTTTAGAGCTCCAATTCTATGAGATGGTCCAGCCCACTGCCCATGCTGAGCTTCATTTTCTTTATTGGGTTGCATTCCACTTGTAAAAGGAGATCTTGCAGCTGTGGCACCTATATTGCTAACTGCTGTGCAGACACCTCTGTAGCAAAAACTAGTTAATTATCCAAATACTTCAGGACAGACTAAAAATTATACCAAGGTGGAGCAACTACAGAATGGGAAAAAAGCTCCATCTTAAATATGGCATTTTTTCTGAGAGAAAATAGATTTGTTTAATATCTGTCACCAGATGCAGTCTCATAATATGTTAATTTAGACATGGGTCAATTCAACAAGTGAATTAGGAAAAAATACAGAGCATCTAAGGTGGCATTAGTAGTAATTCATTTCAGAATTACCTTTTAATACATTTTTTTAAGAATGTTGCTTCTATCACACTTTTAGTCAAGTCCAAGTATGTTCGTGCTTACACAGTTTTATTTTTGACAGTCCTGTTTATCATCAGTATTACAGTTACATTACCTTGTAGCTTGTTTTAAAAAAATGCTTTAAATAATTATTTTCAAATACTATAAAATATTGTTTTAATACTGTAAAATACTAAAATGGAAATCAACTGTCACTTTCTTTTAGTATGGACTGCAGGAATTGGCCATCTATTTGCATTTTTTTTCTATTACATAGCCTAAGCACATTTATATCTCATAACTGGCTGTAACGATCATGGCAAGGTCACCTAGAAGAGTCAATTAAGCTGATGAGTCAGATACATTGCTTAACAGTGTGTAATAAGACTCAAACAGAGGATTTTATTGTTCATATTATTGCATCACAGTGATGTTATAACAGCAGTGAGATTGCTGTCTGGAAAAAAACTATTGCATAAGTATAGTTTGCATAACCATTTGTTAAAATAAGTAAATTTAAAATGAAGTAAAGGTTTATTTCATTTAAGAGTTTTATTTCAAGATAAAGGATTGGAGAAAAGCAGCATGGTACTGATATCTTTGTCAGACTCTGTTTAGAATTTATTGCAATAGAAAGAATGCATGTTCTACAAATTTCGGCCAAAGCAAAGCAAATACTGTTCCTTCTTAAGATGAGATAAGCTGTGTGGAGGTCATACAAGTTCATACTGCTCATGGGAAGACTAAGCTTTTTGACACCTTGGGATCAGTCTCTTTAAAAAAAAAAAAAAAAAAAAAAAAAGCCATCCAAACAGCAGAAACGAGTGTCTTTGGATTCAAATCCAGGAAGCTGGATATTTTAACAGCTACTTAAGAGTCCTTTGGAGCATGAGTTAAAAATATTAAGTCAATATGAAAATGGAAAGTAAAATATTCTAAAGAGTGTTAGCATTCAACAGTCAAAGACATCTGTGAGAATTATAACAATAACTGTTAGTGCCAATGTTATTGAGCATGCTTATTCAGTGGTCCCTGAACCTGTTCGTTTAAATCAGGTCTTTGGCCAAAAAAAACCCAAATTCATTTGAGTTTCCTATCAAAGTCAACATTTTGACTGAATAAGGACCATAAAAGTGATGCACGTAGCAATATTGTAAACGAGGCTCTGGATTGAATTAATTACTGAGGAGGGCAAAGATGACTCAAAGTAGGTTACATACACAGAAGTGAACATAATGAAACTGAGTGTAATAATTCAAGTTACAAGGACAAG
>VYXB01003947.1:121139-135181 GCA_013397135.1 Pachyramphus minor | reverse complement strand
TTGAGTCACAAGGTTCAGAGTAGGCCCCAGTGTGCTAAATTCATACACAACAATTGATCACTAGTCAATTAGAAATGTTTCATTTGCCATAAACCAGTCAGCTTTTGAAGAAGAAATAATACAATATTATTAAAAAGATCAGCAAGTAAAACAAATAGAACTTTGATTGAAATGCGGAAGAATGGTAAAATTGACAACTAGGTTTTTTACTAAGATTTAATACTTCTCAAGAACTGTGTCTTTCACATGTAGCAACAAGTGTCAATATAGATAAATATGAGATTAGATACGATATTCCTTGAAGAGGAGATATAGTCAAGCATTAATAGATTATTTCACAGGAAGTCTGGAATTAGTTAGAAAGTGAAGGCTCTATGAAGATCCTAGATAAGGTGCTAAAATAAGCCTATTAGAGAGCAGACTCAGTGTACTGGTGTGTGTTTTGTAAATTGCTCAGATCCTTGTTTACACTGATGAACTTAATGAGATGTAAGAACTAGACTATCATGGTGGCATAGCCACAACCACTAAAAATTATAAGCTGCTCTAGTTCTGGTTTTCCTGTAATGTGTGTTGTAGTGGCAAATTCTGTTACAGCACATCTTGGCTAGACTTATTTACAGTTACCTCATCCAGGGTATGATTGGTCACACATTCCATGTACCTTCTTTAGCCGTTTATAACACTAGTTTTATGTCTTTTGTTTTAGGGAGAGCATGATGGAATATTTTTTTCTAAACAATCATATTGATATTTTATTAAGCTTGTTTAATTCTGTCGCTGTGTTTGTAATTTTATAGTTTATCCTTAGTCCCATCTGTATGAAGTTAACCTATGCCATATTTAGCATATTCATCAGTATGAAGACAGATATTTCCTTGAATAAACTGACCAGTCATTTTGAATGTGACACCAGATTAAAAATATTACGAACAGTGTTTTCACTAACTGAGGATTTAAAGTTATGTTGTTAGAAATAACTGGTACGTAAAAAGAAATACGCAGTCATTTCCCACTGGATTTGTTTCCATAGTGATGAGAAAGTTATGATGTTAGTAACTCCGTGAATATATCAGTTTTGGGTTTTCATCCAATTCCTCAAAACACCTTTTGGAACTACGTTTTTGTTTTCTGCTTGGATTATTGTACCTATGTATAGCAGCACAATCTATGACTGTTTTTCTTTGAAGACTGTGATATGGGAGTGAGATTTATATTAATTAGCTTAGACATTTAAAAGCAATTGTCTAAGACTAAAGTAACCATTTTGAACTCTTTTAATATTCAATAGAAAAAAATCCACCTCTTCCAGAGAAGTTCTTCTTATAGAATAAACATGTAAATTTGAATAGGATGAGTTTTACTCAACTTCTAGGGCTTGTTTTCAGTGCAATGTTACTCCGGGATTTTGTTTATGTTGCCTCTCATCTGATATCTGGACATACACAGGAGCATGCTTGAAGTGAGTGATGCATTACACTGGAGACACATGTATGATTTCGTGTGGCTTGAACATTGCTTTAATGTGTGATCACTTGACCTGTCCATAGATAACTTCAGGCAAATATTATGGAGAAAAAATCCTAGGAATGTAATTGACTCAGATAATTAACTCTCTTTAATTGCAAGACTGACCTTGACTGCACCTCAGATCTGCTCCTGCCCTTGACAAGGCAACCGAAATATTTCTGAAGCCTAACTGCAGGCTTCAGTGCAAAACAGTGAATAATGCCTTGTGAGTCATGAGAAGATATTAAGCTACCCTCTGATGATCTACACAGGTAGATGCCCAGATAGTGGTCTGAGACCACTGGGCATATAGCAATGAGCCCCAGTCTGAGCTATTCCTAATTTCAGACTAGTGCCTTATTGAACATTTCATGAGATGGACTTGTTCAAAATCCCATGTGTATGAACATACCATAATGAGATGAGAGCTTGTGACTGGGAAAACTGTGGGTTTTGAGTATACTGGCTGGCTGAGAAGTAGAGTTAGATGAAAGGCAACAGGTGTTACTCCTTCAAATAAATTCATTTAGTGTCACCAATACTGCAGTTTTCAGTTGTTGGGGTTTTTTTCCTTCTATTTACGAGTACAGGCAAGAGAGCCTTGAGCGTTCACTGGGTGCTTTTACAGAGTTTCTTTCAGTCCAAATCATAAGTAAGATGGCTTGTATTCCCTGTGCTGGAATTCCCTCTGGGTTTTCTGGGTACTCTGTACAAACGCTAACCTTTCACATCCAAGGATAACATTTCTACAGTATTTTCCCACGGAATTCAATCAGTAAATAAGTTCCATATTTCTGATTTGTTATGCTAAAAGCCTGTAAGTTGTAAGCCATTAAAATTTTCTTAGCAACTCAGTGTCTTTAAGGAATCCCGCAGTCTGATATTTACACTACATTAGGCTCTTTCAATATATTTTGTTGTTTGGTTGTTTGGTTGGGTTTTTTTAGAGATGTGTGAGCTTCTCCAGTTTTATTCTCTGAAGTGGAGAAAGCTGCCTAATTAACTCTATCAAGAGCAGTGTGAAAGCTCTGGTCACAGCTCCACATTTGATCTAGAGTTGTTTTTATTACTGGTTCTGGTTATCTCTATATGCTGGCAGCGGTTTTCATGTGATGCCAACACCAGCACATGGACTTAAGTAAGAACTGTCAATCTCCATACATGGACAATTATCCAAATACATTGCTTTGATGTTTCAGACTAATAGCTCTCTTCAAATCATGCAATAAGTTCTTGTATCTTTTCCACATAAGCATACTTTGCTTATTTGCTTTTTGTACAGTTTCCAATAAGCTTCTGAGGAATCTATCCATGTTCTTTCCTTCCATAGTGACCTTGATGTTCAGAATAAAATGTTTAATCAGCTTATTTTCCCTCAGAGTTTTGCAGAGGTGTATTGCAAAAGCTTGCATCACTTTATTCAAACAATGTCCTTGTGTCTGAATAGAGGTAATCTCTCTCTCATACATTGGCTTCAGAACATACAGAACCTGTTTGGATAAGATTTAGAAACTGGAGGCTGCCAAGGAAAGCTGTGAGTATGACCACTGAAATGAAAAATGCATTTCCTAGCAAAGGAATTTAAAATTTTGGCTTGGTTAGCTTACTAAAGGCAACGATACAGTTTAACTTGCCATCAGACATTTCTAAATGACTATACAAGGAACAGAAATGTGATGATGGAGAGATTCCTGTATAATATGGAGAAATGGCACAAGGACCGGAGATAACTCCCAAAGTTACATGAATTCAGATTAGAAGTAAAGATGCTGACTTTTTAGTAATGTGATTAAGTATCCATTAAAGCACCTTAACACATATGATAGAAGGGTTTTCTATAAAAAGCAAATTTTTTTAAAAAAATAACAATAAATGAATAAAACAATAAAAATAGGCACCCATCAATGAACTGTAAAGAAATGGTAAGGTGCCAATGCTCATACTAAGAACTCTCCCAGCTTCTCCAGCCTGATCAAAAAATATGTTTTGATGAACGACAGTGAAAGTCAAAGAACAAAGTGGAAGAAAAATGCCTCTTTGTATGTGTTTAAGAGGTACACTCCTTCAGGGAGAAAAATTCAGTTTGAGCTCTGAACTTTGGAAGGTTTCTCAAGGCCATGAAAAACTGATAAACGTTTTGGAGTATGGTAGGTGTGTGGGCAACTTGTTTACTTTTGTTTTCTCTCTAGTATTTTTACTCCTGAATAGACAGTATTTTTATTCTAAAGAAGCTATTTGGCGACTGTGTGAAAGGTGCACAACATGCAACTTAACTCTATTGAACAAGGACAGCAAAAGTTCAACTTGCAAGGTACCGTAAGTCTTTTTGTGTTGTAGTGAAGGAATACCAAGCCCTCACCACAACACAATTTGATGTGAACATCAAGCTTAACAATCATCTGTGTAACTGTGACAATGATCAAATAACCCTCTGGTAAATTAGTCATTGCACAAGCCTAGCTCCTTTTTTTTAAGGAAATGGTTCAGCACAAACTTTTATTTTGCCTTGCCATCAGTGTGTTTTCAGTTGTACCGTCTTTTTCACTTCCTGCTCCAGGACCTTAGGCATGACAACCTGTAGTGGAAATAACCAATCAAATTTATAATTTGGATAAGAATCATCACAGTTTCTTTTCTCTAGTAATATACAAACCTTCTTTTCTTGACACATAGATTGAGCATACTTTCTGGATTTTTCTTCTCTGAAGAATTAGGATGTTAAATGGAAAGAATAACTCCGTGTTTTTTCTATCTCCTTATTTTTTGTTCTTTTGGTTTAGGGAAGAGGAGGTTATTTGGTTTTAAATTTTTGGCCTTGCCCCTTGTAACAAACGAAGTTTTCAACAGGAATTTTCCCAGAATACAACAAGTGACTCATTTCCTACCAAGCTCTGGTCCCTGTTATGAATATTAAAATTTGATAGATTTAAAGTCTCAAATTTGTTTTAAATAAAAAAAACAGTTTTATGTCCAAGATCACTTTTTATTCCTGTATCCAGCTGAAATCTGCACAGAAGGCAACATATGCCATCTGTTTATATATGCTTTGTTTGAAAATGTTGCACTTCATAGCTGTTAGCAGCCAGTTTGTCATAGTATGGTAGTTTGCCTGAATCGCAGTAGTGGAATGGATGGACAGGAAAATGGCTCATATGCACCCTGATATTGAGATTGATAGGTTGTCATTGCCAATCTGCCTTCTCTGTTTGTAGATAAGGGAGGTGACAAAGAGTCTATATAAGTGCCAAATCATTGCATTGTGTCTCTGTTTCACTACAAAATTCATATTCCTTTTCACTTTGGAAGCTAAGCTGAGCAGGAAACTAAATAAATGACTGCCAGGACATCTAATTGTTCATCCCATGGACTGGAACAGCAAGAATGACATAAGGGAATTCCAGCAACTCATCTGTTTAATTGCACAACTGGGACCCATTTGGCAACTGGTCTTAATCAGTGACCTTACTCTCCCAGTCACACCAAGGAACTGTTAAGTTCGCAGTCTCATTCCTGTAACACACATCCAGCAGCACATCCTGCTTTAGGGTTTTCTTCCACCTGGCTATATAACCTTACCATATTTCTAAAAAGTCCCACGGTGTGAAAGTGCTACCCAATGTAGCTCCCATCAGATCAGCAGTTATGTTCCTTCTGATAAACCAAGACCATGTGGTAATAAAGAGTTGTGCAAATTGTTCTCAGGTTTGTGTTCCATTTCCCAACACTCAGGGTTTTATTTTTCCTAATCTATCAAGAAATAAATAGGAAAAAAAGGATGTACTTTCTGCATTGCCCAAACTTCACAGAAAAATACCTTATTTCTCCTTCCCAAACCAAAAAACACCAACCAAAGTAAAGTAAAACCCAAAATCCTCAAGAAATCTTCATAGAGCAGGATTGGGCTGACTCAGAAGCAGAAGGAAGGAGAGGGCACATGAAAAAGTACAGAAGGAATTTGAAAGTAGAGGGAGCTGATTGGGCATTCTTATTGTGGCAAAACAAAAGGCAAGTTTATAAAGATAAGAAAGAAATAAGCAAAGGAAGCTTCCACAGACAAATAACTGTACGCAAAAAAATTAATTATAGTATCAAACCCTGTCAAGAGCAGTAGAAGGCAAAGGGAAAAAGGGCCAATAATCAGAAAAGGCAAAACCAAAGGGTTAAGGAGAAATGTAGAGGGAAATGAGGCAGCATATTTCAGTACTCCATGTTATTTGTATTCCCATCACTTCAAGTAACTGAGACAAATGTAAATTTGAAGGACTGAATAGATTAGGTAAAACTAGACCACAAGTGTGCTTAAAACGTGAATTACTCCTGAAAAATGCAGGAGATACTGCAAACGTGTCAATGACTCTTTTCTAGATTGTTTATTGTTTGCAGACAAAAGTTTAAACAGGTAAATAAGTCACAGATGATTATCATCATTTTGAGAGCGTTACCTGAAATGAAATTCACCTTCAAGCCACACCTGATCAAATAACTCTTTCTTAATAATATTTGTTCAAATGTTAGTTTCCTGTAGTAGATGAACCTGTGATGAGCCATTCAGGAACCCTTTTATTTCCAAGTACTTTTTGAATGTTGTCAACAAACACTTCACGGCTTTCTGTTTGCCACTGAGTATTTGTGCTGTGTGAACAATCATCAAAATATCTTCAACATATATGAAGATATTACTTGTAGGTGAGACCTAACCCACTTAATTTAGGGATTTTTTGGTGCCTATTTTTAAGGACTGAGGAAACCAGTCCTGTGATCTCCTGGCAGCCACAGATGAAGGGCTTTGGGGGTCACCAGAGGGCAGTCTTGGGCACTGCAGTTCAATCACTAACTGTCTGTCAATGAAGATGGGATTGTCATGAGGTTTTGGTAGCTTTAGGTGCCTAAATCCCATTCACTTGGTGTTGTCATTAAAATAAAACTGCATGTATAAAAAAATAAAATATTATATATTTGGTAGTTCCCACTCCGTCCTTTTTGAAGTTTACTCATTGCAGATGACGTGGTTTCTGATGACTAAGATTTTAAGATAATCTCCAAGCTATTCTTTTCTAAAATAGACTTTTTTGTGGGATATGCTTACACATGTCACTTATGTGGTTTTACTTTAGAGATTCTTATAAAATAAAGAACTTCCTAACTTAGAGGTCTCTTTAGGCTTGTTGGGGTAAACTATGGAAAAGCTGTATATGTACAATTATTTTGGGGTGGTACACATTTATATTATAATGACTGAGAATTTCTTGATTGTTCTTGATCTCCGCTATGTTAAAATACTCTCAAAAATGTCAAGTGGAAAACAGTGAAAAGTTTATAACAAACAAGTTTTCTAAGTGTTCTGTTAATCAAATAAAGAAAATGATACAAAAATCCAAGAAAAAACTTAACCCCCACCCTAATAATCTCACACAGATACATGTTTCATTTCTAGGTCTTCTGTATTGCTGAAAAATTTGAGTACGCATAAGATAAGTAGGTAATAAAGAATCAAATATGTATTTGGAATTCTGATTGAGATCAGCATGGTTACATGTGAGCAATTGAACTCTCACAAGCCAGAAGGCTTCTGAATTTCATCAGTCCATGTGACAGGACTCTTTAGGCCTGCCAAAGATATAAGCTAATGACACTATCTCTCACAGCATCACAAAGATGTGCAAAAAATTGAAGATTCTCCCCCTGTACTCTGTCTTCATGACACCCCACCCTGAGTACTTCATCCAGCTCTGGGTCCCCACCACAGGAAGGATATTGACCTGAGTTCACAGGAGGTCACCAAGATGATCAGAGAGATGGAGCACCTCTCCCATGAGGAAGGGCTGAGGGAATTGGGATTGTTCATCCTGGAAAAGAGAAGGCCTTGTGGTCACCTAATTGCAGCCTTACAGCAGCTAAAGGGAAAGAAGGAGAGGGATTATTTACAAGGGCCTGCACTGATAGGACAAGGGGTGATGACTTTAAGCTGAAAGAGGGTCAGTTTAGGTTAGATATTAGGAAGAAATTCTTTACTATGAGAGTCATGAGGCACTAGAACAGGTTAGTTCTTGGAAGAACATCCACAGAGAAGCTGTGGATGCTCCATCCCTGAAAGTGTTTCAAGCCAGGTGGGATGGGATTATGAGCAACCTTATCTAGTGAAATGTGTCCCTGATCCTCATAGAGGGATTGGAACTACATGATATTTAAAGTCCCTTCCTATCCAAGCCTTTCTATGACTTTACGTTTCTATGATTATAGTTTTGTAATATACGATGCAAATTAAAATTTCTGATTTACTTATATGATATACTTGTGTACAGCACTGGAACCCAGGTCAAGTTTATTGCTCTATCTTAGAGCAATAGAATTATCTTTTTAATTTTTCAGATTATCAAATAAAAAATGGACATAGTGGAAAAAGTGTGTTATAAAAATAAACCTAAAGGAACAAGTAATTCACTGAAAAGTCTGTATATAACACTCTATTTTATTATTGTGAAATGGATTCATCTCCCAGCCCCTTACTCACTCCCCTCCCCTAAGTGACAGGATGAAAATAGAAGGAAGGCAAGAAGACTCATGGATGAATATAGTTATATTTTAATAAGGAAAGCAAAAGGTGTGTGTGTGCAAGCCAAGGAAAGAGGGGAATTAATTCACTGCTTCCCTTTGGCAGGTGTCCAGTCCCATCCTGTAAAGCAGTGCTTAAGCACTGTAACATTTTCTCAGGAATACAAATGTCATTACCATGAACACCCTTTTTACTCCTTTACCTGAGCTTTTTATTCCTGAGCTTGACATCATACCCTGTAGAATGTCCCTTTGGTCATTTGGGATCAACTATCTCAGATGTGTTTCCCTACAAACCCTTGCCCACCCAATCTGTTACATTAATGGTCACACAGCAGGTGGCTGGTAAATAGCCCAAGATTTTTTGTCCAGGAAGGTGTCTCTATCAGGACTCTTGCAGTTTTCACAGTCTGTTATGAGCTATTACTTGAATAACTGCAGAGTACATGAGAACACACATGTTGCACTTAGGGAGTCTTCTGTGAGGTGCTGCTGAAGAAAATATTCCAGTGGGACTTTGAAAATACCTGTCTCTCTTTAGAAACACAGGACTAGAAGGACTGCATGGAGAGCGATGGCCTTAAGAATTTTGAGAGCTGCTTTACTCCTCCCCGTTATGACTTTTATTTTCATTGGGCTAAATAATGTGTCTTTTGCCCTAAGGAGAAGTCCAGATTTCATATTTTTGAGAACAGGTTGTCATTTGTTTGGGTATCTAGTATAATTTTAGAATATTATGCGGTTTTATCACACACACAGAGTACATAGAAACTGCCCCAAATGACAGAATATGGACCCCAATCTAGAGAGTTTCTGGTCATTTTGGTTCCAGCAAATATGTTTCTATGATTAATAGCACAGAGAATTAAGCACTGAGAACTGGGCAAAATGTGGGAGGTTACACAATTTCAAGCTTCAGCAACAGAGTTATAGGATGGCAGCAGTGCATCCTACCCTGGGAAAGGTATGCACTTTCACAAATGCTAGCCACTAGTACCAATTAAAAGCCTGACATCAAAATCTCTTCATTCCTCAGCTGATGTTCTGACTTAAAATACCACATATTTCATTAACACAGTGGATCTATTCACTCCCTAGCTCTGATTTTCCAGAATATAAATAAGTAAATAAATGTGAAGCCAACAAATATATCCTTGTCCTTCATACTCTTGCACAATCTCTATGGTCTACAACTATTCAAATATTCACCTTTTTCTTTCCTTGTATTTATAAACCATCTTTTGTTTTCTCATCAGAGCACAAGAGTATTTAAAGACAAAATTATTATAGGGCTTTTCAGTCAGATTACTTTGCAGAGGAGGAATGCAGCAAATTATTCTGATGAAATTTTATAAAGTTCTAATATTTCTTGACTAGCTGAAGTTAGAGACATGGTTGAAAGGAGCCTTGTGAGAGGAAATAGAAAACAGCTAGTGGAAAAAGAAGAACCAGCACAGGCAACCGCCCAGTGTATCTAAGAGCTTTTATAAACCATTGTTGCTGTCTGGAAAGGACTGATGTGAAATAGAATTAAGGAATCTGCCTCTCATCTTGCCACTGCACCAATGTCCTCATCTCACCCCTTCAATCATTTTCAGTATGCAAGTTACAAATGTGCAATAAGCCCTTTAAAGCATTTAACTACTTGATCACACCGAATTATGTCATCCTCAGTCACTTCCTTTTTTTTTATTATTGTACAAGAACTGAGATAAAATGTATGTGTAAAATAAAATTCACTGCCTTAGAGGCTTGACTCAGTATGCATACCAGTGTTTTGTACACTCTGAACATGATAACTCTAGAAAGAGAAAGGTGTAGCCATGTTCCTGTCCCCAGTGAGATGCTGGGGGAAGAGGCAGTGACACATTAACCTGCCTTTGCAGCTTCCAGAACCTGAGCCTCTAATCCTGCACACATTTTTGCTTTAGGTTGCTCAGCAGTAATCCAGCTGTTTCTATAACTGTTCCATATTGTGCTGCAAAGATATTCTTAGCAGTGGTCCAGAAAAGGGAACTGTCTCACAAGAGGAGCTATTTTTACCTAGAATGACATTCTCAAATATGAATATATTTCAGGGATATGGTGCTGGTATGCTGTGCAATCTACTCCAGCAATACAGTAGTCCTGCTGAAACCTAAAGTAATGCTCACTTTGTTTACTTATTAAACATTTTGATTTCCTAAATGCAAGCTACCACAAAATGGTTTTATAATTAGCAGAAAGACTTGCAGTGTTAAGATATGTCCCTTGTCTTCTGTGCATTTTTTTCCTTTTCATTTCGTATGTCCTGCAGGCAGAAGAGCCAATCAGAGAGGATGGCAATTCTGCTTTACAGCAGCTTTCAGAGTGTCTCAATTTGCTTGTGGTCCAGTGCTCCGTGAGAAAACATCTGGTGGATCCATCATGTGAACAACAGAATCTGAAAGTGGAAAAGGAGTTTTTCAGGCTGAAGAAAAGGTTTCTACATCTGACTTGTGAACAACTTTTTCCTGTTTTTCCTGATTGAAAACAGGCAAGATTTTCTTCTGAGCTTTTTCTGACCCACAGCAGGGATGTGAGTTTTTCCTTCCCCCTCCCCTGCAATGGCATCCACTTCATTTGGCCTTTTAATTATTTTGGGCAGGTATTAAATATTTTAGCCCAATTTTATATTAAAATATATTTCAAGATCATATACTAACATGCAGCATGATAAGATTTTGAAAGGAATACATGTGCATATGCTGATACAAAGAATTGATGATAAACTAATGCATGTGAGTATAGAAGTAAATATATTTGGAATTTATAGAATATCACTAAATTTCAATTAAAAAAAAATTAAGACAAAAGTATGTTTCTAGTACTAACTTCCTGGGATCTCTAGTATTTCTCTTTGATACGCATATTAACATATTTTATTGTGATATTGCATATTTTATCAAATGGATCTTTGAACTTTTGTAGTATTATGACTTCAGAGATGGATACACAGTTCATTTTAACAAGTCATCACAATTTTGTTGTGATAATGGATGTTAATGTAATGAGATGCTTAAAAGTAGAATAAAGAACCTTCTCTGTGAATGAGACTGTTGGGTTCATGGAGTGACTGACATGGAGTACACATGTAATGCAAAAGGGCATTGCAGCCTCAGGGTAAGACAGAGGTAGGTGAGTACAGGTAAAGACAAGAGTGAAAGGTGATCCCCATGAAAACTGTTTTGTGTAAGTAATGGTTTGATACCAGCTGGCAACTAAGCACCACAGTTTAATAGGTAAAGCAAAAGTTGCACATGCAAGCAAAGCAAAACAAGGAAGCCATTCCCCACTTCTCATGAGCAGGAAGGTGTTCAGCCATCCCCGGGAAAGCTGGGCTCCATCATGCATAATGGTCAGCTGGAAAGACAAACACCATCACTCGTCCCACTCCTTCCTCTTTCTTCCTCCAGCTTTGTATCCTGAGTATGATGCCATATGGTGTGGGATATCTTGGTCCATTTGAATCAGCTGTCCCAGCTGTGTCCCCTCCCAGCTTCTTGTGCATCCCCTGTCCCGTCACTGGTGGGGTGGGGTGAGGAGCAGAAAAGGCCTTGACTCTATGTGAGTAGTGTCCAGCAAGAATGAAAACATCCCTGGGTTATCAACACTATTTCCAGCACAAATCAAAACACAGCCCTATACCAGCTACTGTGAAGAAAACTAACCCTAATCCACTCAAAACCAGCACAGCACATCAGAAACTTCACAGGATTTTTTTGTTGTCTTGCAGATGGGACAAATCAGTGGACATTAAAGATGGAGGTTCTTCAAACAAGGGCTTTTCTCCCTCTTTATGTCAACCTGCAAGACTAGAGCAAAGTTTTGTTTGTTTGCACACCTTCTGTCCACTGAAGCAAGCGTGAAATTTTGTGGTCACAGTATTTTGCAATCCTGTCCTCTTTTAACTGATCTATCTGCCACTTATCTACAGGACGGTCTTCTTCCTTTCCTCCCAATTCAGTCCCATGATGCCAGCCTCTCTCCTTAACTCGTTAAATTGTCAAACACATACCATTGTGGTTCCTCTTATAATCCTTCCACACTGAAGATTAAATCCTTACAAATACATACAAAACTAATTCATTTTCCGAGACCAGAAAGAAGCTTTCAGAAATTTGGATGGGATCATGAGAGACTGAGCAAGAGTATTAGGTGAATAACAGAGAAAAGGAAGTCTATATCCTAGAAGTTTGATGCAGAAGTATTAGGTCCTGGACTAGATGTGGGATCTGGAAAAAAGCTATCAAAGCTGACTCTCAAACTAAAACCTTGTCAGATGGAAAGAATGAGTTCTTCAAACTGAAATAGAGAAAGTGCTATGGTTGAGGGTAACTGGAACATTGAAATTGTATTTGAAGTGCCAGACAAAATGAAAACCTTCATTGCGTACTCATTCTAACGGTACACAGTTCTCCCCCTTATTTTGAAAAGCTATTTTTTCTGCTCTCTGGAGCTTTAGGTAAAAAAGTTAATCTACTCTGGCAGTTGATTCAGTAAAATCACTGTCACAGTATCTGCATGAAACTGCCTAATTTTTTTTTCTGCCTACTTGCTACTTTTTTGGTATAGAGTAATGGTAATTTTTTTGACAGATGACTAAGAGGACTAATGGAAACTACATTCTTAGTCTTGTAGAAGGAAGCCAGTATACAAACATATCAGGCACAATTTGTTTTCTGATATGCAAGACAGTCTTAACAACAATTGGCCTTTGTTTTGAATATTTCTTGTGACAAAAAATCTAGCAAGGGTACAAAGTTGCATCCACCAATTAGGTCTCTGATAACATATTCTATTATTAGAATTTTCAGTTCTTATACATTAGATAGTAACTGTCTTGTAATCCTAAATTAATAGCAAAAATTCGATATTTTTAAATAACCTGTGGATTATTTAATTGAGCTCATTTAAGAAATAGTTGCCAAGAATTAATTTATTTAGTCTATCCAATGCCAATCTCATGCAAAAATGTTTCATTTCTTTGCCAATTTTCTTCTGTATTTCAAATGTAATTTTCTTGCTTTTGTCATTCTGTGGTTCTATGTTTGAGTTGCATTTCAATCCATCATATTATGTTAAGACACGTGTGATGGCTTATTCTGTGGATAAACCCTCAAAGTTGCAAACAGGTAATGCAAAAGAGATTAATGTCTTTTCTAGCAATAATCACTGTATATTGCATAGTGACTGTTAAACCAATCTCTTATTATCTACTCTTGGTGAAACACAGCTTCTGGACAGGCATATATCCTCAATTTAAAGGTCTCAGGAGAAAGCATATACATTCCCTTTTTTCACCATTTATTTTCCTATATATATTCCCTTTTATCCAATTGACTTTGTCTAATGTATAACTTATTTGGCATCACCCTTAAGCAAAGAACTATAAAAACTTTTATTTTCTATGCAGATGGCACATTTAGAATCACATTGGTTAATAACATTAACAGCTTTGGTATGGCCAGAATTGTAAGCTTGCAGAATCGATGCATGAGACCATTTCATTTTCTTGAATTATCATTGTTTTATTTATTTGACTTTTAATATAAATATATAAACTGAAATGTAGATGTGCTAATGTCGTGGGTTACCAAAGGATCAAAACCTTTTTTCTCGAACTCCCCCCTTCACACTATTACTATCAGTTGAGAGACAAAGAGACAAAACAGAGGCTTGACTTAAGGGATATAATACTAAGATTTATTACTAAAAAGATAAAAACTAAGAAATCACTTATAATACAACACTACTACTTAACTAGCTTATCTTATGGAAATAACATATACTACAACAGTACTACTTATCTTATGAATAACATATACTACGACAATACTACTTAAACTTAGCTCATCTTATAAATAAAAAGAATATCAGATTGCTATATACAATTTGGTCTCTCTTCCTTCTGTGGAGCTGGATGGTTGGCCGGGTGGCAGATGTAACAAAAACATTTCTCT
>VYXB01003947.1:51900-120356 GCA_013397135.1 Pachyramphus minor | reverse complement strand
GGGCCTGGCCCCCCAACTTGGGGGCTGCTGCCCCTCTCCTCACATGGCGGCTGAATTCTTACTGCGACACACACCTTCTCTTCCGTTCTCTTAAATATGTCATTAGCAGAGGCGTTACTGAAACTTTTGATTGGCTTTTTCTCCAGAAATATACCCGAGCCTGACCATTTCAGCCCAGGGGGGCTGGTAACCCACGACAGCTAAATATTTGCTAAAGTTGCACGTTTTAATTTCGGTGTCCGTAAGTGTTAATGTCCTTTGGAAATTCTGTGATTCATGAAAGTGACTTGATTTCAGAGGTTATCCCAATTTCTTTCTACAGGTTTTACTGTTTATAAAGCTCTAGTGGGCATGGATGAACACAGTAGAACATGGCCAAGTTTATCATCTAAGCAAAAATCAAACTTATTTCTGCCAAGCTACTTCTAATTTATAGTACTACAAATTGGACCCCAACTTGAACAGATGGCAGTAATTATTAATGGTAAATACATTTAATGAAAATAAAATAAAAGAGGATTGTGTGGCAACAAATCATCCGAGGAAGTCAGGGAGATTAAATTTATTTCATTGTCTAAGAATCTCTCAGTGTTGAAGTACCTGTTTCCAGATGTATTATACATGTTTGTGGATATTGTATGCTTTGTTCTTGATAGCAAAATGGAACTGAATCTTAGAGCTGGACAGAAAATGATTTTCTCATCCCCAAAGAATATTTTTTTTTTTGTATTTCAACATTTTTCCCATACTAAACCAGGATGAAAAATTGGACTGTCAAAAGAGTTTAAGAACCAAAATTAAAAGATAAAGAACAGATTTTGTATAAGAAGCAATAAATAGAGTTTTCAAGGGCTTTTCAGCATAGGAAACATATCTATGCCTGGCTATGATAGCTGCTGAGAAGGTAGATAGGCAATTATTCATTGCTTCAAATGAAAAAATGTTGGGAGCATGAAATGAAGCTTGCAAGTGGCATAAAATGCACAGCCACACTTGAAATGCTTCATTATAAGATGCTGTAGAAGCAAATATTTCGCATAGGTTCAAAAAAAAGAAACTATGTCCTGGAAGAAATCCACGCATATTAAATATTTGGTAGTCGCTGAGTAATAAATTCCTGCATTTCAAAAGGTAGTCTGAAAAAGCAAAACTGTTTGCCTGTTCTTATACTGTCTCCAAGGGATTTGCTATTCAATGCTTTTAATATGGCTTAACACAGACATATACTTTTGTATTTTTATGATTATTATGTGTGAAATGCACTCGCAAGATGAACATTAAAATTACATCAAATTGGATGGTTTCCTTTCACTAATTTTGAAAAAAAATATTTTTGGAAAGTCCTTGAAATATTTTTTATGGCTGCTATAAGTAAGGTTCTCTTAATCAGGAAAAAAAATGCAGTCTTTTTTGAGAAAATATTGTAATAGAACATTTCAGAATTTCAAAAAGCAACACAAATAGTGGTAATCAAAATTTGTCACAGGTTTCCCTTTTAGGTGAACTGTATGAATTCAGTTAAGTTGCTGTTTCTAAGGAAAGAAATACTAACAAAATTATTCTAAACCAGTTCTTGGTTTAGATTCTGAAGCAATTAATCTTTTAGTAATTAATGTGAATTTTAAAAAACCTCTTGCCATAATGAAAGCATACTGAAATTAATAGTAGATATTAATTAATGTATTAAGGTTCTCTTCTTAATGGAAGAGAACCTTGTCTTCAGGGCATTTTTTATATTAACATGTGGCTATGTCATGCACTAATGCTGTTGGTTACCTACATAAGAAATCAGAAGACCTGTGAATGTGTTAGAAATTTTCTTATTTGGATAATCTACAGGTTCTGAAATCTGAGACCAAACTTGTCCTAAGAAACTTTAATTCAACACATTTATTCATAGAATCATAGAATCGATTGGGTAGGAAAAGACCTGAGAGATCATCAAGTCCAACCCTTGGTCCAACTCTAGTCCATTTACTAGATCATGGCACTCAGTGCCATGTCCAATCTCAGTTTAAAAACCTCCAGGGACGGTGAATCCACCACCTCCCTGGGCAGCCCATTCCAATGCCTGACCACTCTCTCTGTAAAGAATTTCTTCCTAATATCCAGCCTAAATTTCCCCTGGCAAAGCTTAAGCCCGTGCCCCCTTGTCCTATTGCTGACTGCCTGGGAGAAGAGACCAATCCCCACCTGGCTATAACTTCCCTTCAGGTAGTTATAGAGAGTGATGAGGTCACCTCTAAGCCTCCTCTTCTCCAGACTAAACAACCCCAGCTCTCTCAGCCTCTCCCCACAGGTCTCGTGGTCCAGTCTCTTCACCAGTCTTGTTGCGCTTCTCTGGACCTGCTCCAGCACTTCAATATCTTTCCTGAACTGAGGGGCCCAGAACTGAACACAATACTCCAGGTGTGGCCTCACCAATGCAGAGTACATTCACCAATGCAGAGTATATTCACATATATGGAACCTCATTGTACTTGTCTGCTCCTGCATGTGTATGCATTCTGTGTTTGAATGTGTGGAAGAATATAAAGAATACTTTTTTATGTATCTGTGTTAAGCTTACAGAGGGTGGAAGCAAGAATGGGTGTCCTGGGAAGAGTACAGAGAGACTGACATCATATGACAACACCAAGCTGTGTGGTGTGGTCAACATGCTGGAGGGAAGGGATGCCATCCAGAGGCACCTGGACAGGCTTGAGAGGTGGGACTTCACAAACCTTGTAAAGTTCAACAAGGCCAAATGCAAAGGGCTGCACCTGGGCCGGGGCAGTCACAAGCACAAATACAGGCTGGACAGAGAACAGATTAAGTGCAGTCCTGAGGAGGACTTGGAGGTGTTGGTGGATGTTGGGGGTGTTGGTGGATGAGAGGCTGGACATGACCTGGCAATGTGCACTTGCAGCCCAGAAAGTCAACTGTATCCTGGGCTGTCTCAAAAGCAGTGTGGTCAGCAGGTCGAGGGAGATGATTCTCCCCCTCTACTCCACTTCTGTGAGACCCTACATGAGTGCTGGGTCCAGCTCTGGGGCCACCAACATAAGAAGGAAATGTACCTGTTTGCAATATTCAGAAAGAGGGCCATAAGGATGATCAGAGGGATGGAGCACACTCCGGAGACGCTGAACAAATTAGGCAAACGCAGCAACTGAGTAGGTAAATTAAGGAAATTGAGTAGGATAAAGAAATTCACATATGTAGTTTTACTAATGCTGCTGCATCCAGAATACAAGAATTTATCAAAATGATGTGCATTATCTACAAATAGGCATTTCTAGGATATTATTCATGTCATGTCAAGTGTACAAAACACCCAGTGAATCACACATGAAAAGGAGCCCTCACTCACTATAACGTGTGACTACCTTGCAGGGAGCCATCTGGGTTGTACTCTAAGTGAGAGCAATCCCGCCCCCTCTATCCTGTTTTGGAGTGTGTAGTCCACACAGATTGTTCATCACTGAAGAGTGTTCATGGAAGAATGATTACAAAGCAAATGAGAAGATGTCATTGTGCAGCACTCAAAGCACTCAGTCTGTTTCACTTATCAAAGAACAACACAAGGTGGGGGCAAATAACAATTTGAGTGTAGTAAGAAAAATCATAATGAAACTGTAATGGTTGAAAGTCACCATCAGATAAAAAATAAGGTGCATATTTTGGATGCAAGGATGACTTATCATAGGAGAAATGCATAGACATTTTTGGTATTTGGGCTTTTTTACCAAGACTGCATGACTTCAGGTATTTTAAGATCTTATCACTTTAAGCAAAAATTAATTGAAAGATGGTTTAAGAGTCTCCTTCTGATTGTGTTAGATTTAAGAGTAACTCTTTCTGATATCGTAATTCCTTAAATTTTGGATGCACCTATGAAATCAATGTAAATATTACAAAATTAGTCAATACAGAAGAGAAGTTAGTAAAATCTTAAACAGAGACTTTCTGTTTTCACAAGTTATTACGTATCACCAGCACCTGATATGGCAAGTTTCTTCAGTATTTTCACTACCTCCTAGGCATAATAAGGTAATGTAGAGTCAGCATCCAGCACTACCACCAAGAACTCTGCAAGTGAGAGATGGTATGGACAGTTTCTCAGATGTGAGTGTAATATTAAGGTAACTTTTACATACTTTAGGTGTCATTATATATAGGAATACCATCAGAGAATAGGCAACTGTTGGGAAACAGAATTTGACTTTAGAGGCCAGCATTAAGTCACAGGATTTTTAAACTGAAAATACTCTTTTATTATGCCATGAAGTTTAAAAAGTTTCTTTAGTAAGCTTTTAATCCTGTGAAATAACAGTATTAATCAAAAAAGCTGAATCACAGCAACTCATAATCTTGTTTTGGAGTTTATACTGCAGTCTACCAAAATCATATGAGATGTCCAAAGTATTCCACATTTCTCTTCAGGACATTGTGGCTTTCCAAGCCCTGGAGTACATTCTCCCTGGTATCTTTCCAAAGGTCATATATAATTTGTAAGGATTTGGACAATCAGTCTCTAAAGCTGGCTGGTAGTTGCTGGGGCATAACGCAGTGTTCAGGAAAAGCAGAGGAATCCCATCTTCTTCAAGGTGCAAGGGATTACAGCTGGGTGGGGATTTACCAGGGGACTACAGCTAAGAGGGCTATAACCTCTACATTAGAGAGCATGGAATAACACAAACGCGGTGCAGCATGAGGAAGGAACAGTCCCATGACACAGCCCCTTCCTGGCTCCATTATCATCCCTGTGGCAGTGATACAAACAAAATCACGTTTTAGGCAGAAAATGACCCATGGGCTTGGATAGCATTGATTATTTACTGTATTAAAAGAGGGCAGAGTTTACATGCAGTATCAATTAGAAAATACTTGGCAACAAAAACAAGACCAAAGGCCTTTCTGTTTTATGGCCAAATCCTGCTCACTTTCCTCACATGAGTAGCTCTAATGAAGTCAGCTTGAGCTCAGTGATTTCACTCCAATCCTTAAATCTCTTGTAAGTTCTAGCTAGAATTTGAAAGTATTTTAAAGGGAAACTTTTAACCTCTGTCCCTAGTTACAATTTTGGCTGGTTCCTTTATCATCCTCTTCTCAGATTCCCTCTATCTAAAAGCTCTAAAAAAGCCTTCTGGATATTTTTTTTCCTCATTCTTTTTCTTTAAATACAATAATTCATATTTATTTCCCTTAATTCTGTTGTTAGGTTTCTTAAAAATTCAATGTCATAGTGATCAGAGCTGCTCTTTAAACTTTCCCACAATGTAGCAGGATTCAGAAATATTGAAAGCAGTCTCAGATTTTGTGTTAAAAGATATATTTCAATCCCTTTACTGCAGGTAATGCTGTGCCAACAAAGGCAGCAATTTATCAGAGAACTTTTCCATGGTAAGAGTGGCCACGACTGGAGTGGAAGCGATCAGCTGTGTGATGGGCCTTTGGCACATGGTGTTAGTGGGAGGGTGCAGGCTCTCCTTCACTAGCAAATACCTTTACACAAGATAACAATGGCTCAGGGCCCATTTGTTCTCTGTCTGCTTTGTGATTGATCAGCTGTCTGAGTACCCTGGGTGTGAGTCCCTACAGCAGGGCAGTGCCTGTCCCTACCCCTGGGTGAGGGCAGTTCTGCTACTGCTATTCTGCTGCTGCCTCCTCTCTATGAGGTTGGAAGAGTCATCACAGATTCATTGAATGGTTTGGGTTGAAAAGGACCTTCAACATCATCTAGTTCCAACCCCCTGCCGTGGGCAGGGAACTGTCCACTAAACCAGGTTGCTCAAAGCCCTGTCCAACTTGGTCTTGAATACCTCTAGGGATGGGGCACCCACAACTTCTCTGGGAAACCTGTTCCAGTGCCTCACTACCCTCACGGAAAAGAAATTTTTTTATCAGTTTAAAGCCATTTCCCCTTGTCCTGTCATTACAGGCCCTTATAAAATGTCCCTCTCCAGCTCTCTTGTAGGCACCCTTTAGGTACTAGCAAGTTGCTCTAAGATCTGCCTGGAGCCTTCTCTTCTCCATACAGCACATCCCCAACTCTCTCAGCTGTCCTCATATGAGAGGTGGTCCAGACCTCTGAACATCTTTGTGACCCTCCTCTGTACTCACTCCAACAGGTCATGTCCTTATGTCTGTAGCATGTGTGTCCACCTTTACTCAGGAGAGACCAGAAGTAATATATCAATGCTGTTTATTCTCCTTACTCAGAGTTAGCAGGAGTTTGCCAATGGATTTGATTGTTAACACCTTTAAGTTTGCAACTGATTCACATGACTTCGACTGTATTAGTTATCAGGAACTCCCAATCAATACATTTGTTGATCATATATGCTGCCCTGTACATGAATAAGAGAAGATTAACATCTGACTAGGACCGTGGGGGTTTTTTTAGAAATACTAGGCAATTGTATTGCAAATGTATATGCAATTACTGTTGCAATTATGGCAAACTATTTCATTGGCAAAAACATTAGACCATTTTCTTCTAAAGAAGTAAATTACTTGGAAACTGTTCAGACCTAACACCTTCTTAATATGTGGCTTGTTGTGTAACAGTTCTCTGTGATTTCTTGAATTCCCCACACGAACTTTTGGATTCAAGGAAAATGAACAATGGGACAAATTATTTTGTTGAGATAATGTAGGAGAAAACAAATCTGATTAAGTCTCCTGTACCATGCTTTTGTGTTTTGTGTTTTCTGTTACATACAGAGATTATGCAGACCTTCAGCTGGGCTTTGGATATTAAATTCTGTGTGGTAAAGAAAACAATATTTCACTAGAACACTAAATATAGCTGAAAAAGTTTCAAATGCACCTTTTATTTCCCTTAAAAAATAATATATTAAGTCTGAAATATTTTTGAGAAATAGCTAAGCTAATATACCGGTTTTGGTTTGGGATATTTCTTGCTCAAAATAGATTAGAAAGAAATAAGTATTTAACCCATACCAGAGTTTAACATTTTCTTGCAGTCAGGTTGCTTGCTGCTGCTTGAGATACGGGAGAAAAAAAATTCAAATTGAATAGAGTCAGGGCCTAAATAAAAGTAGGTGCCTGAAAACATGGTTACTTTTTTTTTATTGTTTGGTTGGTTGGTTTTGGTTTTGTAGTTTGTTTGGTTTGGTTTTTTTGTTTTGTTTTTCTTGGGTGGTTGGTGGCTTAGCTGTTTGTTTGGTTTTGGTTTCTTTTTTAATGCTGTTTTCCTCCTGTATCAGAAATAGAACACTACCAAATCCTTGCCATTTTGGAGGATCAGGGCTGTTTCCGAGCTACTCTAGCAGCCCATCAAAGTGAGACCACACTGATCTCAAAAGTGTATGTCTGGCTCTAAAGACTCTTTGTAAAATGTCTCCAACAAAACACCCTAATGGCTTCCCAGCTCCTAAAAATTTGGATCTTGGTGTTGTTGTTTCTGAGGCCTGTCTACCAGTTGTATAATAACCCAAAAGAAGCCTCAAACACAATTCGTTACACAGAGGCAGGGAATGAAGCAGTTTATGCTCTATGCTTCATGATTTGTCTACTTCTATAGACTTCCATGTAGTGGCAGGACTTGTCTATTTTATTTTAAATGCCAGCATAGCACGAGAGAGTTACAGCTTGACTTGCAATACTGCTAAGCTATCTGAAGTCCTCACACCGCTAGGACAAAGACATAAGTCTCATCTGTTTTGTCTTATCGGTTCCCTTTCTTCCAATGCATCACCATCTGATAAAAATACTTTGTCAAATGTTGTACATGTAGGCAGCATGGGCTGTACATGTTTGGTTATTCCTTTTTTATCTCACAGCTGATAGGCAGGCTTAAACCTATTTCTTAAAAATATTATTTTTACAGCTTTTGAAATTTAAGCACTTTGAAACCTGTCAATTGTTCTGACAGTCTGTAAAGTTTTAGAAGATATCATATTGGCTTAAAACAACCTTAAGGCTTTTTATTGCATCAATAAAAGCATTTCAAATCTGACAACAAAATAATTATTTGTACAAAACACCATTTTATTGCTTGTACCTTTTATGCCTCCCTATACTTCATATAGGTATTTGTTCCTCCTCAGTTGCTTAAAATGGCTTCTCTTCAGTGAGACTAAGGAGAAAGTTACATGGCAAAATAATTTAAGTCTGAACGTTCTTTGTTTATGTTACCTCCACTCAGGAGCCCAATTTCTAGCCAAGCTCAGACTGGACTGTTTCATGCTGCTGAATTTAGTGTATCCTGATTGTTCCAATCTGAGTAATTAGCTGCAGTAATCATCAATCTTTAAAGATCCATTAAAATGGTGTAAATCTGCAGCAAACCTTTATCAAATTCAAAAGTCTGGACTTGAAATTATATGCTTGAGATCAAAACAAATTTCATAATTTTATGCATTTTTCATGTTTACTTCATTTCCTATCTCAATCCTTACAAGAGAAACCAAACACATTCTAATAAAAGCAAAAATATTCAGGAAAATGAGATGAGGGAAAGGTTCTTTAAGCTGTGACAAAATATTCTTTTTTGTTTTGAATTATTTGGTTTCAGGACAGTCTTGATAGAAAAGACTAAATACTCTGTCTCCTTCTTACATGTCTTCAATGACCCTAATTGTGAGTGAGTGAGCCTCAGAGAGACTGGGAATAACAATTCCACTTAGGGGAGAGGGAACAGAAAAAGGAAATATCATTTCACAGATGTTGAAAAAATCTGAGCCTGAGGGTAGCTCAGTTACATTCTCAAACAGAAAGGGGATCCCACAGCAAAATACTACCTAGATTCTCACAGTACTAAAATATAGAACTAGAAACAGTGACTATCTGGGCAAGAATCCGATTTTCAACATAATATGTTGTTTTTAACCAGCTGTAGTGGTTAGTTTGAATTATAGTTTGAATCTCATCATCTAATTTTGACCAGCATGTCGATTCTGTTGCAGAAATGGCATTGCTCCTTTTTATACCTGTGGATTAAAGCACTACTTCATTCCTCCTCCTTCAGGTGTCTGTTAAACCATTTGCATGTGCTCCGTGGGAATAGATTGCAATCTGAGTACACTGTGGTTGGCAGTCAGTCTGTCTCAGTGCTGTACGTCAGCATCACTGAGTGTCACTGTGTTCACTGCTGTTAGACCACCTCCCAGTGCTTCCTCATGGAGAGGAGAGGTTGCCATGCCATTTGTTAATACCTACAGCACAGAAAAGGTGGACCCATACTGAAGGAGATCATCCAGTCAGAGGGTCACAGGACTCTTCCCTGTGATACTTGTGTGACTGAGGTCATCTTTTTGCTTTTGCAGCACAGTTTTGGTTACACCTTTATGTGTACTACTTCTCTCATTTCTTCTAATGCTAAGGAAACTAGTCAAGGTGGCAGCAGACACTCTGGGCTCAAACCTGAGCATCACCTCAACAGTGATAAAATAAGAAAAAAACACAGGTGTTTTAAGTCCACTTGGGCATCCCAATTACTGTTACTATTTATCTGCCTGAATTTTGATTTAAGAAGTAATTGTTTTGCCTGCTGATTTTTGTAGTTTTAGATTCAGAGCTCTGGTATTCTCTTGTTTATGTGTTTTAAGTTTGAAAAAATATTGAGCACTTCACTGCTACTGTCTGATTCTGTTAGCTCTTAGTGAGACCATCTCTACTTCTCTTTCTTCAACCAAACTAAACTGGAAGCAGCTTTTTATTCAGTGAGTCAACTTTTCTGTGTTCTTTTCCAGTGTTTCAATTGTAGCTCTTTGCTGTGGGTATGTCATAAAATGTATATGTAAAACATGGATAGAATATCTCCTTTTAAAACAATACAGTGTACTGCAGCTAATTAAATCAATGTCAGCTTTCCAACTGCACAATCTGAGCTGAGCTGTATCAAATGAATTAGAACAGCACCCATTGTGATGGACTTCGGCATGTTGTCATAGATTTATTTCCCCATAGTCTTTCTAAACCTTTAGGGAGGCTTAGGGGAGGTATTTCAGAAAAATCAGTGAACCCATCAATATAAGAGAGGGTAAGAATAGTAAAAATAATGTTTAGGTTAGGAATACCAGATGATTTATTTAATAAGTCAAAGAAACAATCTAACTCAGTTGCCTCAAGCATTTACCCTTCAGACATCATATATCCTTGTCTAATTTAATTTTTCTCCTTGTTTCTATTTGACAGAAATATGAAATATATAACTGAATACCAGGTGGGGAAAGCTGAAATTCAAATGTAATGCACACAACATGATCTTCTCTATGGAAAACCAGATAGGGAATTGGCAATATCTAATGTTTGGGTAATGGTATTCTTGGCAGCCCAAGGGCTTTACAGAATTAGAGAGATGACCACCAGCTATCCCATCCTCAGTATCAAATTCTGAGAGTCTTACTCCACTCTTCTGGGACACTCCTCCTTTAGTACGTAGGAGCTGCAGACAAGATAGGTACTCTTGAAAATCATGGTAGTAATTTCTCAGATTACCCTCAGGGATACACAGTCCATGAAATGTTGGGAGAAAGATTCTCTAGCTTCAGGATTTCTCCAACTTATGCATCACCTGGTGTTCTCCCTCTGGATTTTTCTCATATCCATACTCGCTAGCAGAAGAAACATTTTTTGGCCTCTGTAATTTCATCACAGAAACTTTTTAATGTTTCTAGATATTTGTGTAAGAAAACTCTGAGCACATTACCAAGCCTGAGAAACAACTAAAGCAAGATGGATGCCAGAGAACAAGAGGTCTCTGGAAAGCATTGGGGGGGTAAAAATTACATGATCTTAATTATTCTGAAGTCTGCCTGTTTTTGTTTCTTTAACTGGAAGGTAATCCATGTTACTGAAATCAACTCCACTTTTTCAGTTTTTTTGGCTATAAACTAAGAGAGATGATGGTATGTTATTGTTATGACTAATTCTGCCCATGGATTGGAATACTAGACAGAAATACACAGAAATGGTATTGGCAAGTTTCAAATGAATGATTGGGGTACTTTCTTCCCTTAACATGCTTACTAGGATGACCCATTTGAACTGTTCCTTTCAACTGAGTTGCAGTGTCAAGCAATCATGACCTTTTCTGAGAGCTGTGGGAATTAAAGGAAATCACTCAATTATTTGGTCTTTGGAAATTCATAGTGCATTCTCTGCACTGTGGTAGCATTATAGTGTAATTTAATATTACATATTACCTTACAGAGAAAGAAAAAAATCTTAATTCAAAATTAACTATTCTGTCACACAAGAAGGAGAGAGCTGGATTATTATTAGCTACTATTACATTGTTCCTGGTAGATACCTTTTCTCCAGCCACAAAGATCCTGGTTTTCCAAGCAAATTGAGTTTTTTAATCTGGATAGAACAGAAGTATTGAGCTCTGTAGTGAATCTTAGGCTTAACATTAACAGTATCCAGGAAGTTTTAATGAGCTTTCTGGACATTACATACTAAGATTGAAAAACAAAATCTTTGGAAATTTCAGATTCAAAGTCTGCCTCATTTTTTTATTAAATCAACAAATATCACCTACAATTATATTAGCTGTATCAGGCTCTAAACACAAAATGATTATGAAAAAGTTTCCTTCATAATGAATGAAAATGATACCTAAATGCCTGTTCAAGATGCTATGGACATTTTGGTGACATTTAAAACCAACAACCATATTATCACTTGGGCCATTTTATTCCAAGAGTACAACGAATTACATCAGAACATTTCTGGTTAGCATGACACTAAGGGTTAACTGTTTCACAAAGTTCAGAGTTCCACCATGCAGTAGAAACAGCGAGGGAAAGCTGCAGAGTGTAGTGCTATCAAACAGTGGAGATACCATCATGACTTTACAGGGAAATCTGGTCAAGATTTAGCCATTTTCTCAGCCATCTTACAGTGGTTGAAAGCCCCAGTGAATGTCTTCTGTCTCCATGCAGGACTGGGAAGCTTAGACACAGAAGCACATTGTCTAGCAGGCAGAATTTGCACCGTGGGCATACTCCTAGAAAAAGCAGTCAAAAGGACAAAGGTACTTGTGTCTCATAGCAGATCTGTAATGGATCTGTCAAGATGGGGCACTGAGGGACTGGCAGAACTGGCAAAAAGATTTTTGCCAAACCTTCTGTTAAACTGTCATCATCTAGCATAAAGAAGTTAAACTCTGACACTGATATGCTCTTATCTCATACATTAAGGAGGCATAGAAAGAACATTACTCTTTGAAATATCACAGCTGTGTTTATTTAGATTTATTTATATGAACTTTATTTAGAACTGCATTTCTTTAGTTCAATTTATATGAACTTTCTTAATAAGTTTTTTTCTTCAGTTAGACATCTCAGAGGAAGACTGTGCTTATGGGATATCATAAACAACTTTTTATTTCTCAAAAAACTTTCAGCTGTTAGAAGGGTAGCTCTGCACACTGACAAGAATACAAACAAAAAAAATGGATTGTCATTTTCGAAGTTTAAGGTCATAATAGTAATCTCCAAAGCTGCATATACACTGTTCAGAAGATATTTTTTAGGTAGCCAAGACTTGACTGAAACAGGATTCACTGCAATTGCTGCATTTACTTCCTTCCCAGCACATGCTTCAGGGTCTGTTACCACTCACAGTTCTTGAAGGAAGAAGCTACAGCAAACAGTCACTGAATACCTCTGAGTGTTTGCTTATCTAACCAAACCCTCTTCCTGTGACTGGCCCTAGTAATTTGTGCACTAAGGGAAACCATTCTCTCATTCTACTACCTCCTACTATTCTATGATTTCCTCAAGTTTCCTCCCAAGCACTTCTGTTTTCTCATACTGTACACTCAACACAGATTAATCCTCTCCACCAGCTTTCAAATGTCTCCTATCTCACATGCTGTCATGAGCAATCCCTCTGGAGGGAAATTCATGTTAAATGTCCTGCTGAGTAAGTAGCTGAGTGTGATAATGTTACACATGAAATTATGAGGAAAATGTCAGATCTGGGACAAGAATTCCTGATATGAGTAGATCTTCTACAGTTATCCAGGTGGTTGAAGGTGATTTATTTTCCCTTTTGCTTTCCTGAGTATCTGCAGGGGACCAGAATACAAATCTCACTATTAGTTAGTGTCCCAGGGGAGGCATATGGTCTTTCATCAAGAAAGGATAGCTGGTGTGTGACTTCTGTGCATTGGGCTGGAGGCTTTACAGTGAGTCTTGTAGTTTCTGCTGCTTGGATAACTATGCTGAGAAATGATGCTCCGGTGCAGGAATATAAAAGCGTGCTTAATCCACGCATTCATTTAGACATTAGAATTGTGTAAAAAAATATTAATAACTCTTGACATTTTTAACTAGAATATCACTCTAGGTATGGGGTCTATGTCTTTTGCTTCAGAGCTATCCTCAAAAATGGAAAGCTGAGCTTTTAAACTTTAATTGCTCTTATATCTGTTGCCAATAAAGCAAAATCCCAGGAAGAACAGAAGTTAAAGTAATTTGAAGGAGAGTAATTTGAATCTTTAACAAAAAAGATTCTAAGAGAACAGGGAGGTAACTCTACTTTTTGTGTTAAATCCTTAAGTACATTATAACATTGGTGTGCTAAAAAAGAGTTATGATGAGTCATAGGAATGATTCATTCAGTCCCAGTTCTGGCTATGAGAAAATGTGGATAGCATGTATTTTAGTGTCAGCAGTAGTTTGGATAACAAGATACTTGATTTTTAAAAAGAATGATATAGAAACAAGAGGGAAAGGCAGCTGCCATTCCAATATATTATGTCATTTTTAGTTGAGTTTTCTAAGAAAGTGATATATGTGGTCATGTATCCTGTGTCTCTCAGTCTTCTTCCCATCGCTCTTGTACAGTAAACAGTGGTAAATAAAAACTTATGCATTTTTTTGTTGGAACTATTTTAATTTTTTTCATTGACAAAGAAAAATGTTTATATTTAATTTGAAAAAATAGGGATAAAATGTGAAGAATAATCACAGAAACACTGGAGCAGAAGAGGAGGGGGCAAGATGTGCACTTGCAACTGCATGCAGGCACATTAAATTACACAACCCCACCCCCAACAGCTCTCAAGCACAGAAATCCTGATAGCCTTGTGTTTTATGTTATTCTATTTTGATTTTAAAAGGGCAACTGAGACGAGCAGAAAAGACTGAAACTTTTGAGATGAGCTTTTTGAAACAGAGTACAAAGTACATCTTAAATATTTCTCATAATTCTGCCTTAAACAAGAGAAAGTAGAAATTAGCTGAATTAAGGACCTGGATTTCTATAGTTCTGAGGAGACAGGTATAAACTGAACATATTAATTTATAGGACACAGAGAAAGGTTATTGCTAGCTGCTACAGACCACAGTTAATATTTCATATTAAAAATAGAGGAAATTTCTCCCCAGCATCTGTTACAACTACCAGAAGATGATGAGGTCTCTGACAAGGTTTTCAGTTGAGGTTAAGCTGAATGAAGGGCATGTGGAGAGCTACTGGCCATGAAATGAGACATTGCTGGCCATGACAGATAACTGTGGGAAACTGGCCAGAGTTACAGAATGCTGCGACCATTGCTGGGTTTCACAAGTATTTAAAGGATTCATGTGAAAAATGGCTATATTTCACAAAAAATTGAAGGGCACTATCAGAGACCTTTACAGGGACAGTTTTTGCAAGGCCAGCAGTACTTGGGACACAATATCATTTATGCTATATAAAGCATCCCTTCCAACCTAGGTTAATCTATTACTCAGTGACTCTCAAGCAAATAATCTTTAAACACAAGAAATACTCTTTAAACAAAAGGAAAAAAAAATTTTTTCCCATGAGGGAAGTCAAACACTGGAACATGCTGTCCCAGTAGGTCATGGAGTTTTCTTCCTTGGTATTCAAACCACATCTGGATGTGATCCTGGGCAGCATGGTCTGATGACCCTCCTCTTAGGCTGCTGGACCAGCTGATCTCCAGAGATGCCATACAACCTCAGTGGTTCTGTGATTCTGTAAAAGGATTCTGAGCTGATTTGATGCTTTTGTGTCCCTGAACTGCATGTTTAATCTTTATAAAGGTCACTTGGCTCACACTGTCATGATGTATCATTTTAATGTAGTCTGAACATACATGAGGATATGGTTACACCCACTACAACCACCATAAATACAGTTTGAAAAATCCAGTATCTTCAACTCAATGAAACAATTTTTAGTCAAAGGGACTGGAATGTTTATTACGGACCAAATATTCCTATGTCAAGTATGGGTTTGTCATATTTATCGAATTTTTTCCTTTTCATGTGATATATCAGGTGCAAGTATGTTTGTGACATATTTTATGTAAGCTCTTGGGGGGCCCCAGTCATTGTAATAGCAAGGAATCAGTTGCACCACTAGTATTCAGCTGAAGAACAGTACCCTCTAATTTTCTTCTGTTACTTCATAAATTATTTCATGCTTTCAGAGTTTTTGCCTTCAGTAGATGTATTTTCTTCATCTGATATCTGAACAGTAAAGCCATATTGTATTTTCACCTTTTTATGCTTTCTGCCTCTCTTTGGAATAGTTTTCAGTATGTGTTACTATACCGTGTGAGTTAGCTATAGGTGGCTAGGAAAACGTTGGAGACTGCTTGGATGCATCACATCTTTTCTTTTTTTTGATGTTTAGTTGGAAGCTGATGGCCTCAGGAAATAGAATTAGGTACTGTGAGAGCCTTCCAAGTGAATCTGGGAATGTGAAGGATGCTAGGACCTAAATATTGAACAGTACCTGGCATTTGAATTATTTCTGGCCCAAGGCTGGCCTTATCACTTATTAGAGAAAGCTATGTTGGTCATTGTAAAAAGCAATGCAGAACTAAAGTTCAGTGATGAATTAAATGTTTGAAGAATATTGGAATAGTTTGCTTTATCTGGGGCATGCCGAAGTGCTGATTTATTTTAACATGTTCATTTGTTAAAGTTGAAGAATGGCAGTGGCAAATAAGTTAGTTGTAGCACAGCCTCTGTCATTATAGACAGTTAATCTTTCTTGCAGTATTTAGAAGGAAAATAATGTCTGGATAGCTAATTCCCTATCTTCCCGCACCAAATCAATTCTGCATTAAATGGAGATAAATAAAATATCTTTAAGTTTTAGTCAGAATTTGGGGAAAGTATGCTAGAGATAAGGCTATTGTGTTATTCTGGTCTCTTCAGACTAGGATAGCACCAGCATTCTAAATCTCTCTGAGTTAGAAATTGTCCCTGGAGCCTGCTGGGTGTTTGCTGTGAGAAGCACATTGGATTCTGATGATCATATATTGAAAATAGAGGAATGCATATGAAATGAAGACACACAACATGACCACTGCGAGAAGCTATATGGGGTCTGTGACCATTTCATGATAGTAACTTTTATTAGCAGACTCACTGTGATTTCAGCATCTTCAACTAAACTACAGTGGATTGGGAACTAGGAGGAAGCTATAACTGCAGACTGTAATTGGTTGGTCTTACAGCAGTCACCCCTTTCATAATAGTGAATTTTTTTATATCAGCTCCTTCTCAAGCCTGTTTTCTCCCTTTAATCCACTCTAACTTTATAATTTGGCACTTTTTTCTGATAGTTTTATTAATGTTGGAGAAATTATACCTATTTTTAAGTTGAAGATGAATGCAGTTGATCTAACAATCTCCACCAAATTTATTATGTAGCTCTTACAAGATGCTGCTCAAGGTAAGATTTGAATCTGTTGACTCTCATATTTATACAGTGCTGTCTATTACTCTGTGTCAATTACACAAATCACCACTAGCCTTAATCTAATAAAAAAATGCTCTGTCACAGACGGCTGCAGTCAAATCTGTCACTAGACAACAATCAGTTAACTTTTTACATTTACATATACAGTGAGATTTACATTTTTTGCACTGATTTCCCTGTCCTCTTCAGTAACTCCTACAAATCTGCTGACTGCCCAGGGAGGTGGTGGGATCACCATCCCTGGAGGTGTTCAGGAAACACCAGGACGTGACATTTAGTGCTGTGATCTAGTTGACAAGGTAGTGATTGGGCGAAGATTGGATTCAATAGTCTTGGAAGTCTTTTCCAACCTAAATGATTCTGTGATTCTCTGATTTTGACTTTTATGAGTTTGTGAGGAAACACCTGCCTGCAATTCCATTAACAGTTGGAAAACTAAACCAGTTTCAGCTGTTGTAGATGACAAAATAAAGTTCCATTGCAGCAATAAGGCTAACAATTGATTGAGAAAACGGACATCTTGACACCTGAACTTTCCACATACTTAGAGAGTGCTGTGTCAAATATGGATCTAATAATGACACTTCTGAATTCAAATTAAGTTATGCTAAAATAAATCTACATTCTTGATTTAGGGAACTGATTCAAAGAAGCTGTTGCTCTATTGTTTGTCATCTGCCACTATGTCAAGAATGTGCCTGTGATGTAGACCAAAACTCAGAGCAGGGGATGCTTAACTGAGACAGCTCTGTCAGAAAGCTGCCTCCAAAGAGACAAGGCACACCGTCAGTGACTTAAGCAAAAAGGTAGTGGAAAAGGGACATTATCTTCTTTATTAAGTCTGAGAAACTTATTTTGAAATTGTATGATCTTCTTCAGGCAGCATAAACTTGGATGTATTCTTCAAACACAGTGA
Source organism: Pachyramphus minor (assembly GCA_013397135.1). NCBI lineage: Eukaryota > Metazoa > Chordata > Aves > Passeriformes > Tyrannidae > Pachyramphus > Pachyramphus minor. Next base: position 102,754 of record VYXB01003947.1, on the reverse strand, counting down.
CAGATGTGTTTTTTTCAGATTGCTTAGAAGACTATCCCTGTTGGCCAATGCAGCAGCTTTTCTTAAGGCCAAATAACAGAGTATTTATTGAAAAGATGTTGATGTTGAGGACCTAAACAACTTTACAGGCAGGAGAAGATGAAGATGGTGTTTGTGATTTATTAGCTGAAACCAACATAACAAAGAATGCAGTATGTAACTATCATATGACAAGTATTACATTCATTTGCCATCACCAGACAATGACCTGTGTGGTTGACACCACTGTTTCAGTTACTAAGATTTACAAGTTTTAATAGAGTTCACACATAGTATGTGTCAGATAAAAAGCCTGGCAAAATAGTAATTGTGTGTTATTCTTGGCTGGAATACTGTCTTGTGTGTAATGCACAGGACTGGGACTGAGGTACTGGATTAACTTTCATTCTCTCTTATGTTCCTCAAAATAAGGAAGTTAAAGGCAGGTTATTGACTGTCTTTGGGTTTATTTCCTCATTTATGACATAAGAAAAATTATGCTAATTCTATTAGGAGTGACAGGAGGTTAAACTAATATTGCTAAACAAGATTGAATTGCAGTATGTAAATACAAAGTATTACTATCATTCCACAAACAGAAAATCTTCAGGATTATGAAATATTTTTCTATGTTCCTCTCTCTTATGTCCTGCCAAGTAGTGCTTCATGACATCACGAGAGTTCTAAGTTCAAGCTATACTTCTTTACTCCCCAGTGAGGAAGAGCTCAATGAGCATAGGCTGGAAGTCATTTTATGATCTTGTAAGAACATTTAAGGAAGAAGTCATTCCTACTACTCCAAGAAATTAAAAAAAAAAAAACACATCAAAACCCAAAACCTGGCAGCCTAGAAATAATCTACTGATACAAAGTAAATTCATAGTCTGATTTTTAAAAATTTATGTTTTTTTAAGATAGTGATCCAAATGCAACCCCTATGCTCAGAAAGTCTCTAAAACTGGGAGATATATCAAGGAAAAATCAATCTCTACTTGCTCTGTTCCCTTAGTTTCTTGTTGATCTGTATTAAAAAGTGGTCTTATTGAAGATAAAAGACCTCCTAGAGTCTGGAAAGGGAAGCACTAAAATCATATGACAAATTAATTTGTGATATAACCCATTGTAAAAGTAACTAGCAAATCTTAGCTTTTAAATAAGGAATCCAAAATAATCACTAGAGGTATTCAAGTAGTTGGTATATGCTCCCAGCTGGAAACTTGACTACTTTACCTCATGGTGTTAGCCTGTACCAGAAATAGGGTATTAGACCAGAGGGATCTTTGCTCTGACCCAATGCAGCAATTAACATATTCTTATGGAGCTGAAGGTAGACTTCAGGTGCTCATCTGTCCCTTTCTTCTTTACAGAAAAAAGAGAATTTTTGTCTTTATCTCTCCAGGAGTGTGTATTAAATTCTAAGATACCATTTGCCATTTGAGGTTTTTTCCCTGATTCAGGAAGAGACTGAACAAATCTGACCTATGGTTAATCGATGACTTGGGGTAGCTGCCTGTGGCTGCACAAGTCACAAAAAGCTCCAGTGACAAATGTCAGAATGAAAAAGAACTTACTCTCAATGTATCTGGAGGCATGACATAGACTTGTTACTGCTTACATTGTCATTTGGGAATTTTACTAGCCACAGTCCTACTCTCTTTCCTCTGGTGTGGAGAGTTCATGTGGATGCCAGGTCTTCCCTGTGCAAGTCCGTCCTGGTCAGCCATTGTTTGCATGGCACAACTTCAGTATCCACCTTATACCTGGGACAGTCTGCAGCTGATACAAGGGTGTTTCACCCATTATGAATCTATTAGATATTTCACCACCAGGTGTCACAAAAACTACGTAAAATATCAAAATGGGTCGCAGATATTATGATAAATTTTTTAAGAGTATTTAAATACTAGGTGTTCCTAGTTATTCTTTGCATATTATTTTTTTTAAAGTAGGTAATGTCTTTTAAAATTCTTTAGTTCTCAATTTATCCCATGAGCAAGAGGCCAGAAATGTCACAAATTAATTAGCTTTATTAATCACATTGTATCATATTCTTATTCATGTTTTGTTCATGCCAAAACCAAATAACTTCATGGATGGAAAGGAAGAGGTTATGTTATATTGATTTGCCTAGAAACACAAGCAACTACTTTAAGAAGTTAAAAATCAAATATTTTCCAGTGTTGAAAACACATTTTATGAAACTATCTCTAAGCTATAATTCCAATTCCAATGTAATGATAGAAATTTGCTCAATGCTATGAAATCAGTTCCTATGTTCTCACACAGGAAAAGAAAACAGCTTTTCAGTGCAACAGAAAGGCCAGTAACACTTGTATTGACAAATGTTATTGGCAAGGAAACAGAGGGTCTGAGATGGTAAACATAAATTCTGCTATGAATATAGAGATTTTCCTTCAATGACATTCTTGACATAATTCTTCCTTGTATCTTTATGGGGTCCTTCCTACCTTGCTTTCATGGGCTGGACATAAATATTGCACACAAATTACCACAATGACACTTATAGTAGGCCATACTGTATTATATATTTTTGTATACTTCCTTAGCTTTTGCTCTTTTTCCTGCCTCTTCCTTTTTTTACATCTGGTGGTCCCCGAAGCTCCTATTTCACTATTTTGACTATATTTTTAAATTATGTCACTGAGAAGTCAGAACTTTTCTTTTTAACCTCCTTTTCTTCCTTGACTTCCTTCCATGACTTACTTCGTTTCCCTAGTTTTAAGCTTCCATTCTTTTAATGATCTTGTCCTGACACTTTGGCGATTCCTGTAGTATCTTATTTGGTGCTCTCTATTTTCCCTACCTCTTTGGGACTGTTTTCCTTTAATTTCTTTTAAAAGTTCCTTTCTCTTTTTTTCCCCCCCAATATTAATATTTTATTTATTTTAGACTCTTCTATCATTTTTGCTACAAGTTGTTTAATCTATTCAACTTTTGACTCACTCTCATATTCCTGTATAAACAACTGAACTTCTCGCCTTCCCGCATGGCCCCCCCCTCACCCTCTCTTCTCTGTCACTATTAAGAATTTGTAACAGATTAGTTTAATCCATCCATGATTCATGTCTGGTACGCTGTTGGATTAGTGTAAAAAAATATTTTATGAAAATTGCTTGCAACTTTATAAATGGAATGAACTGTTTTGAGGCTGACACCTTCAGCCTAGACCAGTTGCAGAGAAAAATACAATATATGATTAATGATTTAGAATAGATTGCTCTTTCTAAGGTGAAGCTAATCCAAATGAAGACAGAAAGACATCCTGGGTAATATATATTGTCTATATTCAATTCCAGGAAAATCCATTTGCAGACTTTTCTTTCTGCAAGAACCAAAATAGTAGTTCTAAAGGCACAGAGGTCTCTTGGTTCCTGCACGACTCAAAAGGATTTAATGGAGCATCACAGAAGCAAGTGCAGTGACAAAGGGGCCTTACGACAGGGGATCATATCTCTACTTTTCTTGCTTCCAACGGAGCATAGTACAGAATGGGACATGCAAGGGAAACCTGGTTCTTGCTGTTGCTTTACTTTAATATAAAGTCCAGGTGGACATCTTCTAACTCAGTTATAAGTAAGCACAAGATTAGGCATGTTAAGTAGACCTTCTCTTTTGATATATTTCTCCCAATAAGAGTTGTTTTACTCAGCTGTTGGAGTCCTGTATCAATAGGAAAATTTTAGGTAGACAGAAACTTGAAATGAGTTTTAGCTTTTAAGAAGAGATGGTAAAGAAGGGAGCTGACTAGAACTGCTCCAAAGATAGGATTGTAACAAGTCGCAGTATAGGTGTACAGTGGACTCCCAGGTACTGGCTAGTTTCCAGTGACAAGAACAACATTTTAGCAGCTGTTGGAGATGGCTCCTACGAGGCAATGGGCAGGAGGAGAGGAGGCCGAGATACCAGCTTTGAGGCGTGGAAGGCTCAAGGGAATTCAGCGACTACCGGACTGTGACTTTACATTAAAGACTATTTGTGTGGTGTTTCTAAACCTATTATTAGGTTGACCATCCCCCATTTTCCTTTCCCTGTTCCTTGCTGATAAGCCCTGTCAGGCTTGGCAACCCGTCTCCTATTGGTCGGTCTACCCTGGGGTACCGACCAATCCTGTTATCCCCAGTTTTCCACTCCCCAGTTGACACCCTTTCATGTTTATGCATCGCTATCTGCCCTATAGCTGTGAGCGGATTTGCATGCTCCGCCTAGTACCACCCCTGTTCCAGAAAGTTCTCCCCTGGAGGGTATAAAAACCCTCCATTTTGTTAAATAAAGTTGGAACAGCTCCGGCTATCCTGGTGTTCACTTCGGCTCCGTCTCTCCTTCATGGGTTTCGGGGCGGGTGAACTCAACCTGGTAGCCCTTGCTCCTGCTGCTTCTGCACGACTCTCAGGCAGCTTGCAAGAACCCCCGTCGCTGGTCTGTTCCCTTCCCCAAGAGAACAAGACTGCGACAAGCAGCCCTAAGAGATATAGCACCACTGCTTTCCATGCCTCTCTCTCTCAAAAAAAAAAAACCAACAAACCACCATATATATATATATATACACATATATACCAATGACTTTTTTTTTGTTCAACAGTTATGTCAGAAATAAAAACAATGGAATGTTCCCAGTATTACCTGAGTGAATTCATGAATTGAATATCTCCATTAAGAGAACTCCTAAAATTCTAAGCCATATTTTGTAAGTAACATCAAAGGTTAACAAAATGGTGTATGACAAATTCCTTATGCATGAAAGGCCTTCACCTTCTCCATGCTAAAGCATCTTCCCACCAAAATCTTCCAAAGCTCAGTTCCTTACATTTAATCAAAAAATACAAATAAATTTACAATCTTATTTGATCACCTGATCAATGATTAATTGATGAAAATTGAATTGTTTTCACTTCAGAATTCCTTTGTTACATTTCTTTGCATTCTATGCAATTTCAAATGCTTGATGTAATGCTTTGAAATAATTTGAAAAAGCACTCAGGAAGGAGCTATTTTTTTTTTCCATAAGCTAATAAGACTCTATCCATTTGTTATGCACAGAGTGCCTTCTCTTTCCACAGGTTACCTGATGCCAATAGAGTTCAATGTCAGGTTTCTTACTTTCAGCTGAATACTATGTTCAAAGTCAGATCATTCGCGGTTAACACTGTAAAACAGTGTGTACTCATAGGACATTGTACAAATAACAATGTTGATTCATCAAGTATCTGGAAACATTCTCCTTCTTCTTTTTATTTGCTTATTCTTTTTATTTTATTAGATCTTTGGGATCAATAAAAGCAAGTGCTTTGTCAGAGCTAAGCACACACAAAAAAATGACAATCATTTCTTTCGTATTGTAGGTGATAGAAAACCTCAATAAGGAACTTGGATGCACTAAAGGGACTGTCATCACTTAAAACAGATCTTGTAAGACCTCAATACAATGTGCAGTCACATTTACATTACTCACTGATAACATTTTACTCATGTCTCTATATGTCACAGTGTAAACAAGAGTACATGAAAGCATTGCATCAGAAATTCAGTTCTTCAGATTTCACATTCTGGCCCACTCTAACCCCAAATATTTTACTAGACAACCTGCACTTTTACTATTCCTGTTTTACAGATATTAAATATCTACCATTTGCATTAAAACACAGTTAAAGGCAGTTTAAAAGTATTTCGGTCAGTTATGTTTTCTCCTTGGACACAAGCCCCCTCTTCAGTTTTATGTATCAGCCTTTTTGTCTGCCTGTATGGTACATCTGGTGAAAAAAAGGTCAGAATTTAAAATTTGCATCTCTTAGACATTAACAGTGATGAAAATTAGTTGTTTAAAGAGTTTTGAAGAGAATTGCTTCCTAGAATTAATTTTTGTGTATGTACAAGCCAATGCTCAGCACAAAAATTTTTAACCATATTTTACATTTTCTATACATCTTTCATGAAGCCACTCAGCTGAGTGGTGAACTAGATGATGTAAAATAATTTTGATGTATTACAGCTTTGTGTAACAAGTTGACACCCGACAGCTGAACAGGTATAACTTACAGTGCCCTCTTCCAGGTCTGTCCGTGGGCAGCTCACACCTTAAAACAGTTTAAGCTGCTACCTGCACCTCACAGCTAGAGGAAGGTGAAGAGGAATCCCTGCCCTGGACTCAGTTCCAGGCAAGGAACTCAGAAGATAAGATGTCTGAGCGATCTTGATGAGGTGTTAACAGACAGGAAGAAATTGGATCCATAACAGAGAAATGGTGGCCACTCAAGTGTAGTTGTCTCTGTCAAGGTGGGAGTGTTTTGCAACAATGATCCCTTTGCAGAAAAGGTTCAAAATCAAAAATAGCAACAGCTTTGAGAACAGTGCCTGTTGTTAATGATGGATGAAAGAGAGATCAGAGGAGTAATCAGACAATAATCTTCATTAAACTCCCTTCTGCCCACTAAAATGGGTGACATGAATCTATCAAAATCCTTTTCCCTGTTTACTGTGGATTTTCCTTTCTAGAAGGAAATAAGACAACTAAGACTTGTATTTTGTCCCTGACATCTTTGTTTTAGCTACTGATGGTCTATTTTACTCTTATAGCTACTTTTTCATTTCACTCAAAATTGTTTCGGAGTAGGTCCTACACTTCAATGGCATGGTGATTTTTTCCATATTGTTAATAGTGTCCATCTAATTTCCAAGGAACGGCTTCTTTCCATAGTTTCTAACAGTAGATATTTTTATAGTACAAGGAGCTTTGCCTACACTGACCCTTAGAAATTAATCCTTCTAATTATCTTATATACCAAGATTTGAAACAGCCAACCTCTGTCAGTTACTTTGCTTCACATAAAAGCATTAGCATCTATAATGCATCTAGAAATCTTAAAACTCAGTTCTAGAGAAAAAACTTTGCTTTTCTTCTCTAGCCTGATTTGGAAAAGTTCATATAGCTTTTGAAAAAGTAACTTAAGTGCCAAGTTCTAAAAATTTTATTAAGAATATAATACTGACTGGAATTCAAGTAGACATAGAAATATTTCTCTCAGTAAAATGTGAAAAATATTTTGGACATATTTTAAGCAGTCATACAGCTCCATATGACTGTAACGTCAGAAGAGAACTTTGTAATCAGTCAGTCCAACTTCCATGTAGAACAGGTACCAGTACTTTTCACAATATGTGCATAAAAGTTATAATTATTGTTTGACTTACCAGCCTTTTAGCCAGAGCATTTCACACATAACTTTTTTTTGTTTAACATGGCCCCCCAGTACTTAAATAAACATCAGTAAAAACTCTCTCATCCAGTTAATGAACAGTTGGTTTATTCTAACAGTTGCTGTTGAGCATCCTACCTACTTGTTCATGGGGAAAATTCCCTATTATTTTATCAATGTCAGTCATCGATCACTCTAGATTTTTTTTTTCTTACCTTCCCCCTTCTTGTTTTCTTTTTCCTTGAATTTGTTTTTTTTCACAAGCTGTTATTTTAACTGCAGAAACTTCACCATGTGATTGTCACCTTGCATCACCATTGGGCTAAGACAACTTTCTCTCTCAGACAGAAAGCAATGCACAATTCTGCCCCTGTCCAAAGCAACTCCGTCAGCATTACGGCTCCTGCCTCCTCAGGGTCACATAAGTGACCCCAGAGCTGCATCATCCCTTGGACAGCCTTCCATGGATGGTTAGAGGAGTCCAGGTGGTTACACTGCTGTTAACACACCTGTTAGACACCCCATGTCGTGCAGTGAAGTGGCTGCATGTTTAGAGTCACGTGCACATAAAAAAAGAAGATTTGGGTATGGAAAAAGATGGCATCCATCCTGTCTCTTGAGATTACTTTTGTGCAACTGCTAAGCAATATGGGAGAATAACCACTGAGTCAGAGAATGACATCTCTCCTAGGAATTGCCCTCTAGGAATGCTTTTTGTCTTTCTATTAAGTGTCATTGATGAACCTGAACTAAAAATTACAGTCAAAAAATGCCATCAAAATGTGTCATCTTTCTGGCAGGGTAGGTGAACAAAAAAGCATTGTGATACACTATAAGAAAATATCCCTTACTTTCCAGCTGTCAGGGGCAGATTATTTAACTGCAAGAGATTTTAATTTTAATTGTTTGTTATAACTTCTTCAAGGAATGTATTCCCCAGGCTGGGCCACTATATTTCAATTATCTGAAATGCATCCCAAATTTTGTAATTATTTACTCAGTGTAATTAGCATTTCAAAAGAATTCATTGCTCTTGAAAACTGGAAGCAAAAATCAGAATATGAAAAAAATCATGAAATAATATATGATGAATCTCTGTAAAGCAGCATTACCCTCTGAAAAGCAAATAGTCAACAGAATTTCCCCTTAGAGACATGTATGCTTCACAAAATACATGCCTAACTGATGAGAAAATACCTTCATAACTTTCAAGTTACAAAATCTTGCAATATCACCTTTCAATAAAAAACCACTGAAATTAAATAATTTTACAATTCTTCTAAAGTTTCTCAGCTGTATTTTGTAGTTGTAGCTGAAAATCTCCCAACAATTTCTGTAGTTTTCTATTAACAGGTTTCTCAGCATGTAATCATTTCATGGCCATCTTTTTCTTAATTTTGCTGTTAAACACAATAGAAGTGGACTTTTAATTGGTATAATGCAAAGAAAAAAATATTTTTTGAGCAATCTCATTATCACATATATAAAAAAGAAAAAATATTTGGCTGGTACAATCAAGAGGAATGTAAAGATCCCACGCCTGCCTTCAGTAATTGATGAAGTGGATCAGTGACATTTTACAGGGCTGTGATTGAATTGGACCCTTGAGGATAAATAGCACATAAACCTTTTCCACCAGCTCTTTGGTAAGTTAATATTGGCAATTCCAATTTAACGCTTATGAATGAAAGTATTGCAGGCTAAGTGAAATAAAGGAACGGCCACAGCTATTGTCTAGGGCTGGTGCTCTTCTCTGCAAGCACTACTTAATGCAATGAAAACCAGAGACCTCATCTGTCAAAGAAATCCATGGGACTGGGCTAACTCTGGGTAGAGGGAAGTGTTCTGGAAGACTTTAGAATTTGTTGTAGAACTAAAAATGCATATTTTTGGCAAAAGTGTCTGTCACTAGCTCATCTGGGAAATAGACTTGTTGATTTCTTGGTGAGATGGTACATCGAATGGTTGTGAGGTTTCAGGTGCATGTTAGTGTTAAAAATTCTATTAATAATTTACAGTAAAAGGAAATATTTTATTAATGTCATCTGAAATCAATGCACAAAATTAAAATGAAGCACTCCCAATTGCTTAACTAAGCTATGGAACATGGTTGGAGAAAACAGGTATTTAATTTTTAGAACACATTGGTCATTTATTTTTAAACATTTCATTTAGGCATAAAAGAAATTCTTTCATGCTGTCATCATGAATATTTAATGTCTTCAATGTCACATATAACTTTTATATAAACACACACATAATTAGCTTTTAGCTTCAACTGAATGAATCTGAAGCTTACTCACAAATCTTCATGGGTGTGTACTAGTAAACTGGGCTTTCTTGGTGGTGTTGGAGAACAGAGATGGAGCTTAAGCTCACTTGCTGGATCCAGTGGTTTAATGCTGGTGCACTACTTCATATAATTTTGTTCCATGGCAAGTGTCATTTTCCCAGAGTGCTTGGGTTCAGCCTGTGGGTAGCCTGGGACTGTTCCAGTGGGGTGTGTGAATAGTGCTACCTTGCTGTGGGGAAGATAAGGTTTTAGTTGCATGGATGCAAACCATACCACTTGTCCTCAGGGTCAGAGAACCCATTCTATTTACTAGCGAGAGTGTAGGTATGTCCCTGTAGGAGCTTTAAGAGCTGCAGATTCATTTGCAAGAATGGCTATGCACCTGTGGCATGTTGTTAACTGGAGCTCCATGGATCTCTGCTGATGGATGTCATGGTGAAGCTGTCGTCCCAAAACTCGGTTTAAGAAACACTGTAAGGTTTAATGCAAAGCTTTGGGACATAAGACCAATTTCTATAAAAATAAATCAGGCAAAACTTCGACTGAATTCAAGAGAATTTTTGCCTTGGTAAGCTATGGGGATTAGCTCTGCAGCCATTGAAAATATAAAGCTTAAAGTTTAGGGAATGGGGTATCCTCACAAATGACTGAATATTCACTTGCTTTCCCCACAGCAAACCACTGTGCTTTGTGTGAACACTGCGGGGCCATTTCCACACTCCTCTGGAAATACAGCGGTTTGAATATAATGATGCATTTACCAGAACAGTCACTAGTTGTCTCTTGTAGGCAGGGCTACATATGCTACATATGCTCAGTGTCACATTCAGATCTGCTGTCACCACTATGGCTGCATCCAGCCTGGGGAGCTTGTGCCTTTCCTGCACATATGGTCAGAGCCGAGTCCCAGGAGCTCACAGTCATGGGATGTATGCTTTCTTAAAGGGATGAACAGTTTTACTGGGAAGCAGTTTAATCAGTCTGATGAAAATTTTCATGTCCAGAAAGCTTAAAACTTGATAATGAAACTGAAACAGTAAGTTCACTTGTGAAAAATGTTTGTTTCTGTGGCTGTTTGAAAATATAATAAATGAGAAAAATGTTATTAGATTTTAAATTCACTGTGTGGGAGCAGACCTAGCTACTTAAGCCTGTTATCTGTAAGCATCTGGTATCTCCCTTTATGTGATTGACATATTAATTCAAGCTAGTTGGGACTTTAGGAAAATTACTGCGGGACTTTTAAATTTAAAAAGACTCATTCCATGCTCATCCATGCCTTGCACATGCTAATCCACTTCTATAAATCTTACAGGCCAGAGATTTTTTGAATTCAGCACAAGAGAAGAAGTAGGTAAAGAAAGCCCCCATTACCCCAGTGCTTGTTAGTGGCATTGGAAGTCTAGGAGGATTCATTACCATATGGGACTGTAGCTTCTTTTTTTTTTTGGGGGGGGTGTTTGTGTGTACCGTTCTGTGTGAAAAAAATCTTGGTTTTGCAGACAATGAAAAAGAATCTTTGTAATCTTGCTTTTGGAATGAGCGTCCTACCTGATAGCACTACTTCAGGCCTGACAGCTATCTGGAATGCTTTGCAGGGGCAGGACAGACTGGCTGAAGGCAACTGTTCAGTGGTTCACGTACATAGCAAATGTTTTATGAAGAACACCTCTCCGATTTTCACCATTTCCCTTAAACCATTGAGTGCTATGAAATCTTGCACTGTACTCTTTCTACACAATACTCCTTACCTGAACTATACGCAAATTTGTATTTATTTAATTTTAAAGGACAGTTGGATTTCATGTATTTAGAAACACTATGCACAGAAAGTTATGAAACCTAAATTTTCCTAGGCATAATTGATCACTATTTTTCAAATACCTTTGGGTATCTAAAACATCCCTGTTGTAAGTGCTGACTGAGCTGCTCTGAGTGCCTTTGACAGCCCTCTCAGATGCTTTTCCCAGTAAGGCTGATGGCAATATCTTCACCTATCCTAACAGTGCAATTTGAATGGAGTCAGTACCTTGATTGCTGCTAGCTGTGTTAACTGACACTAAATCCTATAACCTATAGACTTTTATACCTAGGAAGTATCCCATACAGAATTCAGGGTTAGGTTGGAATTGTATCTGGCCAACAATATCTACAGTGTGGTGAGAAAATGTGTATCAGCTATTCTTTTATTTCCAGGAACTTGAAGTGACAATTCCAGTGCTTGAAAATCTTACACTATTACGTATAAGCAAAGTATAACTACTATTTAAAACTGTTTAAGTTAGGAATTCCACATGAATTATATTTGTTTATACTTTAAAAATTTTTGAGGTACAAAAGTGGAACAAGTTCAGACAGAGTTGATGCTGCCTGAGAGCAGGAATATGGCTTAGAAGATTTCTTGGGTTTATTTCCACACTATGTTTTCTATGTATTTGTGGTTTCATAAGGTTGTTCATTTATCTCTTTCCATCAACTCTACTACCAGAATTAAATGGAGGTATATTAAGATAAGTAGATATAAGAATTGTAGGACTGAATATCTCTGTAGACATCAGAGAGAGTCCCCAAGGAATGCAGTAGAGGTCCATATTTCAAAGATAACTCTAACTGATAGCAAGTTGACAGCAAAGCACACTTTAATAAATACATAAGAACAAATTGATATACTACAACTTCAAAACCCTAACAAGAAGTTTACAGTCTGTATGCTTGTGAAAGTTAACAGCAATTGTCCCCTATCGTATCTGTGACACACACTGTGCTACATCAGCCGTAGTGTGTCCTTTAAATGATGAATATGTTTGTCCCTCATAGTCTCACAAGCATAATGGTTTGTTTACTTTTCTTCACTTTCACTGCTAATCCATATCAGACAGTTTAACCTAGTAAACAAAACCCAATCAAACAAACAGGTAATAAGTATCTAGGAGCCTGAAGCTAGGCTGGCTAACTAGACTGCTAAGCCAAACAAATTGTCAGTGGCGCAACTGTTGGTTAAAAGGTTAGTATCACATACAAAAAAATACAAACTTCCTCCAGTCAGTCATTTAACATATCAATTTATTTTACTTCCACTTAATAAAAGATCATATTTCAATAACACTGTTGCCATAAACTGTTAAGATGATATAAAATTTAGCAGAAAAGTACCTTGTACTGAAATTCACTCAAGGTAAGAAGAGGAGATGCAACACAGTAGTTCCCAAACTGAGTGGAAAGAAAGTTTGATTTATTAGCACTTGACCTGTGAATCATGTAACCACCTACAGCTTCATAGATTAGGTGTTTGCAGCTGTAGGTTTGAGCTGTAAATGTAACAGGATTTGATGAATTCTATATTTTTTTTTTCTCCATCTGGAAATTAGGTTTCTATGCATACTTATGGGAATAAAAGGATTTAATTTCCAGTTATCTCTCTTGCTATTTTTCTTTGTAAAGCTTGGATTCTAAAAAGTAAAGAGTGAAACAGAGACCCAACAAGCTATGATAACACTAATTTTTAAAAAAAGCAAAGGACATAGGAATATTTTCTCCCTATGCTTGTCTCTATATCTTCAAGCAAGCTGAAGAAAAACCTGTTTATCTGCTGGTTTTTTTTCACTGTGACAGAACTACTGCTATATATACCACAAATAAAAGTTTAATGGGTGTACTTGTATTTATTTATATTAGTGGTTTATTACATTATGTTACCTTTCATATTTAAATGTGTCCAAAAATTATATAATAAATCCTGTAATATTATTTTTGTATTTATTATTTCTACACTAATAGTATAATAGAACTTTATTGATCTTCTAAGCACCCACTTCATTGGTAGCACAACAATTGCCATTTTTCTAATTAAAATGAAGAGAGAAATTGGGTTATTTAGGTATATGTGGGGGATCAAGAAGTTTTTTGCAATAGTATTTAAAAATATTTTTCGAGAAAGATGCAATTATTGCAATATTCTGTTAAGGAAATAAATGAAAGATCGATGACTTTTTTTTAAATTAGAACACTTAAACATGTGATAATAATTTCTCAGAGCTGAAAAATTTAAAGCTACACAAAATTTAAGAGGAAACTGCAGAATTGGGATTGAAAAGTAGCGACAGAAAGAAGAAATGGGAATCAGGCAGAGTGTAAGAGTACAATATGTGAATTATTTCATGCTAAGTTAATAATTGCTCCATTTGATTCGTTTACAGAAGGGAGAAGAGTGAGAAATCAGATCACACACATTTGTCTACTGACTAAGATGTCAGGCTGCAGTAGATTCTGAGTGAAGATAATGTATTATATATTTTTCATGACAAATAGTTTATTCTAGATGCACTATTACACTATTACTGATATACACAACCTCAGAGAACAACCTCAGCTATAATTTAGGATATGTTAGCTATATGAAGGAGTTCAATTCAATTGTATATACACGATAAATGTTCAAACCTGAGTTACTATTAAAAGCCACGTTTGTTTATGCTTTATGGCGTCAGGGCAGTTCTTATGTCAGTCTTTACAGAAAGAGCTCGATACATGAAGGTAAATCTACATTTTCTCTGTTTTTAATCTAATGAAAATATACATCTAGGAAATATGACTCAACCATACATAAGGACATGGAAAAGCAAAGTGTTATTAAATATGTATACTACTGACTTAATTATAGGAGTTAAGGGGAAACTTGAGAAAACTAGAATTTTTTGGTATGTTTTTCTTCTCCTTAATCTAATCAGACAACACTAAAAGCCCAAGAGGTATATAAACTTCAGTAACTAGTTATATTAAACCTGTGTTTACTTAGATGATTTGTATGAGATAAATAAATAATTACCCACAGGACATTAAAAAATGGAATATATGAGACTGCATGTGAGCAAGCTAACACAAGACAGAAAGCTTGACTGGTGTATATTTAATAAGAAGAATTCCCAGTGCTTTTATATCCTCTTCCATTCTATAGAAGTCCTTATATCACCTTTATCGCCATAGTAACTCAGCACATCACAGTCTTCTCCTTCTATCCATCATATTATTTTATCAGTTCAGTGAAGGATAAAGTACTTCCCTGATCATCCACTGTTTGGTACCCTGCCCTGTGGGCATCCTGCCAAGAAGTATTGTGAATAATGTAATAATTCATCACTCTTCTAAAGAACAAAAAGTAATCGCTGGCTTATACTACTGAACTATCAATTTCTCATTGTATTTCATCATAATATTTAAAAATTAATTAATTAATCATGAGAGATTAATATCTTTTAAACACTTGATAAAAATTTCTGTAGCTTTGTGAGTTGGAAGAATCAATTATTATGGTCATAAACCTTGCACAGGTTAAAGACTGGCTCTAAAGTGTCAAAACACACACCATTCAGAAGAGACAACATTATTTAGGTTTACTAGAGGGTATTTTTTCTATCTTCCTGCATTAGACTACCCCCAAAAGGAGGGAAGGTGCCAAGAAAACAGGTTTTGTAGCCCCAGAGTGCTCTATTATTAAAATAGGAACAGTCATAACGGACTCGAAAGAATAAGAAGGTATTTTCATTTATATCCATATCTAACCCTTTGAGCTGTAGCTTTTTAAATTAGATAAATATGTAGCTACTTAAATACACCAGTTAAAAGGAAATAAAATTTGCAGTTAATTAGTTCCATACAAAAAGGAATGGCAAATATTATATTAGTGAGTAGCTTAGACCAAAAAATTTTTTATATTTGCCTTTCACTTAATTTTTTTTTCCAAGATATCACCTTCCTAGCTTCTAAATATGTATTTGGCACACTTTTATTTATTCATACTGAAGTACTGTGCTGAGGGGCTTTGCCAAAAAACTTGAGTTTATCTGCATGAATGCAAACATTACTACTTTGAAACAAAGCTGGCATTTCTAGTGTTTGATCCTTTAAGTGCAGACTGTCCTAGCCTTTATCTAACATTGCAAAACATCCTTCTCATGTGTTACAATAATTTCGGTTTGATCCAGAGAAACATTTTACTTTTTTATTTTGAATGCAAGTTTCCCAAGTCCACATTTTGATGTGTTTTCATTCTTAATAGAACTTACTCTTTTCTACACAGTTTTCCTTAAGGTTACTGACAAAGCATCAGAAGGACAAATCCTTTTTTTATCTATAAAGTACTATTGGTACATCAACAGATATCTGGTCCCAATAGACCCTGCCATAAGAAACATAATTGAAATGAACATACTAGCTTTAATCCACTAAAATTATTGTCATGACTTGTGCAGCTTCACTCCATTAATTTCAATTGTGATCTTTGCTTTCTCAAAGGATTAAGGAAAAGTACAAATAAAAGAGTAAAAAATTCATCCTATGGTTCATCATCCAAGAACTGCAGTGACCATATAGCTCACAAGAGGGACCATATGTGACTCTCTGTACTGATTAGTGGATGAGGTGGGACCAGATCCTTTCGTTAATGCTGCCTGACAGAGCTTTAGGATCTGATTTGTGGATTTTAAAACACGAGATGAGGAGTAACTGGAGCAAGTTAAGTTGTTCAAACTACATTTAAATACTTACTGTATATTTCCTGAAAATAAGGAGTTAAAGACTCCTGGTCTAGATAGATGAACCTAAGATTTACAGAAGCCTATTTATCCAGTACACAGTGATTCTTTCTTCTACCTTGCCTCAGAAGGTGTTTATATGCTTTCTCCACTGTAGGGCCTTTTCCTAGTGAAGTTTTTCCATGAAGATTATGGATTTCCCTTTCCAAACTCCTCCAATTACTCTTCTCTTACTCACCTGACAGCTAAACAAGATTAAGTACCAATTAAGAAAGGGAAAGATTTCAACACAAGATTCTTGTAGAAAATTGATATTTAGTTTTAACCTACAGGGAAAGCTTATCTAGCTGAAGGACAGAAAGACAGAAATAAACCCAGGTTATATACCCGTAAACTTTCTTTAACATATCCAGAGCTCTTTATTTATTAGTTGGTCCTGTGTTGGCCCTGTTTTGACTTTAGTTCCACAACTCTGCTCTTGCAGCAGAAGTTCAATTCTATTTTAGCACAATGGCAATACTTGGGATGGACACAAGTGTTACAAAGCCAACAGTGATGAAACAACACTGGTTCCAATTCTCCTGAGGCACACAGGCTCACAGTCCTTAACAAATCTCTCTAGAGCTTCAGCCCCAGTGTGGGTGCCAAATGTGAATGCAGTGTAACCCTTCGGTTCCTAGCAGCAAATGAGAAAAATTACTCTTTCAGACCATGGTTGAACAATACAGAAGCTAGAATGTTACAGATATGTTGTTTTAAAAGAAAACTTTCCCAAGTACTGCCAGAAGAGCTTCTTTTTCTGGGTATGTTAATGTGAATTGCAATTATTTATAATTTTGTACAGAATGCAGTTTTTAAAAATCCCAAGTTTCAGTTGCTTATTTCAGGAAGTGAGTCAGTTTGGCTCTGCTTTGATTATTTGGCAAGCTCATATCCCCTTGCTGTTACGTACATTTTAGTCTGCATGTCCATCACAGGACTTTGAATATGATTATGTTTGGCCCAGTAGGTTCATGTCTTTTAGAACTATAACATTACTTCACTTGAACAGTTATTAGGGCTGCAGAGATGTAACTACAATTGCTAAATGGGATAATGCAAAATGAATGAAGTAAGAGAACCCCTGGAGGCTTCTTGATGTTTACTCTTTCAAGTAATGCACTCTTCTAAGCCTGTCAGCTCATCACAACAGAGAATTATTTAGGGAACCGTGTGAACAGTATTGCTTCACAAGTCTTACAGCCACCCAGAATATAAAGTGTGCATTATACAATGCAAGTCATAAATTGAGATTTCCCTGTTTTCTGCAAACCAGTCTCGCTACAATAGCTTGTCTCATTACAGCAGTGCAAATACAAAAGCAAAGACGTAAAGCAGCAGCACACTGTTGTGCTTTATATGCTATTTGCAAACTCTGTTTACTGTTATAAATAAAGGTAACCTACTAGGCTCATTATCTCTTATATTCTTCTGAGGATAAACTAAGACTGTGACATTTCATTCTTACCTAGTATCTTTTAATAGGTTAGCTATAGTCATGCCATTGCTTAATAGCGCTACATGTTTTAACTCTAACTAAATATATGGAAAAATAATTAGCTTTACAGCATTATAGGTGTATAAGACGTATGTTACAACTTAAGCATCTGAAATCCTCATGACATCATTGAGATTGCATTCGGGAAGGATTGGTCAAGCAAGATTCCTTTGTGGAGTTTTTACACATATGCTTAAAAGACACCTGTGCAGTTCTATTTATCACTAACAGAGTAGGAATATATATTTGAAGTAAAATACATGTGATTCAACGGCAACAGAGCTAATCTTTTTTTATTATTAAAAGGGCTAGTATTTTTAGTATTAAAAGGGTTAACAGTCCCTCCAAAGTAAAGGAAGATCTAGGAACATTTTCTAGAACTTTTAAGCACTCCAAGTCTGGGTGGAACAAGTAGCACCTATATCATCTCTGCCCTGAACAGAGAAAAACTTCTTGATGTGCAGTCATTGGAGAAGGCAATAGAGGCTCATGGATTATTCTGTGACCTTCGAGGGTATAATGATATGACAGAATAGTGCATGTACCATGAGCCAATAACATTTATGAGGATACACAGTGGCAGCTGTGCCCCTGACTTCTGGACTAGCAGGAAGCAGAACTTCTTTTAATGGTTACCACCATACACTCCTAAGGATTTTCTGCTTCCAGTCACAGCTGTCAGCACTGAACATTAACATATAGAATTTGGGCAACAAATATATTCCTATCAACACTTAAGTTGATATATGTTAAAAAAAATCACAAATTCATTGTGAATATGAATTGGGAAGAAAAGGTGACTTTTAGAACTGTGGCTTAAGTAGATGAAAGTCATAAAATCCTTTTATTTTTAAAAATTACTCTAAGCCTTTACCTAGCACCATTGAGGACCTAACAAAATATAGTAACAGGTTGCTTAGGGAGGTTCTGTAGTTCTCCATCCTTGGAGATTTTCAATACTTATCTGGACATTCTTGAGCAGCTCCAATTTATTGCTGACCTTGCTCTAAGGAAATGAGCCTGGATGGTCTTATGAGTTCCCCTCCAACAGAAATTGTTCAGTGATCTTATGATCTTTGGGGTCACACAGGCTGCCTGTAAGCCTATCTTTTACACTTGGCACCAATTATAGATGAAAATAATCCAGTCCTCTCTCTTCTGCTGGATCAAACAAGGGATAATGAGAGGCTCAGGTGATAGCTTTTTGCTGAAAGGTGGAAGTCCAGGCAGAGTTGTTGTCTGCTGAAGTCCTGCAATGCAAGTTTTATCTTTGAAAATAAATTAATAGATTACAGAATTATTTCACATTCAAAGTAATGAATCTGATGTAGAGTCTTAGAGCTCTGTTTCAAGAATATAATTGCTTCCATTTTCTCCTAAATCATGGCATGGAAGGGACAAAATATAGCATAACTAGTTTTTGTCTCTTCTGTGAGCTCCAACATGCTTATTTTGAAACAACTTGATTGAGAGACTTTGATGTCACTGTCACAGTGGCAAAATGTACAGATTGCTATTTCCTTACTCTTGCTTGATTGATGTTGCTGTAATTCCTTCCTTTCACTTATATCTTATTCCACTGATGTGTTTGAGTGTTATGTACACTGTTAGTGTACTTACACACTCTGGGCGACAAAGCTCCATTGTGAAGCAGTCAGTTTGCTGTCTGTCTTTTAGCATTGCTGTGGTTATTTATTATTTATGCTCATCTCATCACCCCATTAGAGGCAATAAATGTATAAAATTCCAGAGCCTGGTGTGTTCCTCTGCTGTCCCCAAAGTCAACACAGTCAAATACATATCCAGGTGAATGATGAAATATTAAAATAAATTGCAACAAGCATCCATAGAAAATGCTACCTCAGTCTTCATTCTTGGATTCAGAGAGAGAAGGCATCGCCTGATGAAAAAGCTTCTTACCATCTAGCTTTGTCACTGTTGACATGTTCTGGGGGAATGAGGATATTTCAACACAAAAGTGCAGAGGAAACCATAATCTAAACATTTCAATCTTCATACCTCAAAAGAAAACTGGAAAACTCCAGTTACTAGCCTGCTTTCTCATGGAGAGAAATACATACTTCCTTCATGTATGGAATTGTTCCCCAGTCCCCTTTCCTTTCCTACCTTGGATGAAAGGGACTCGTATCTTCTCTCTTTGAGTACTTTACTTTTCCAGGTCTATTATAAATTTCCTAACTCTTGCGTATCTAGAGAACTTACATGAACTTCCTTAAATAAGACTAAATTTTGTCATGTCTTAATATGTAATATGTTAATCTCACAATGACTCTCTGAAGTAAGAAATCACAATAATTCCTTTTTATTAACAGGAAATTTGGGCACCATTCCTACAAAATAAAAAAGGGGCCTGAAGTGGGAGTTGGATATACAAGTCAATGAGGGCACATCAACATCTCTTCTTTCACAGAAAACCTTAGTCATCAAGTAATGGATTATTCCATGGGGATATGAGTGACCAAAGGAAGTACAAGCCATACCTTTTCTAGAAGCTGTGAAACTACTTAGAATTAAAATGTCCCTGGATCATGAAAAGCACAACTAACTTCCTCTATGTGTAAGAAGCTCAGGCCTCTCATTTCAGTGTGGATTTGTCTTATGAGGTGGACAGTTCCATTAGCTGTGGCATTTTTAATACATGGGACATTCGTTTCTCACCCTTGGCAGATTCCTGTGGCTCCTTTCAGCTTCCTCTGGCTTCTGTTGCCCATCAGTAATGTGATGGCACTACCTTATCCTTTGTTCCTCTTCTAGCTCAATGTCTAGAGCACGAGACAAATCTGTTAAAATAAATAACAATACACTCTACAGACTGTAGAGTCTGTATCTGTTCTTGTCCTCTAGGCATTGTCCCCTGATACTTCAGTTTCTTATTATGTCAATCCAGGGAAGAACAAAACCACAAAACTGAAAACAAACACCAAACAAACAAAACAAAACTACCTATGGAATGAGTAACACTGAGGTACTCATAATGAAGTCTCTATTTAACTTTGACACAAAACCAAAATTTGGATTACGTAGAATGTTATAAGCTTGTACAAGAGATCGCATGGTGTTGCTTGAAGATTTAGAAGCGTCCTTCTGTAAATACACTACACCAGTACAGTGTGCAGGATGTGAATGACAATCCACTGGTTTCCAGATTGCATAACAGTTGCTTTTATCTTCTGATGGAAAACCGGAGATTGCAAGGAGACATTCAAAAACATAATGTATCACATCAAACCAAAGTTTGCACATAAAGACACAGTTAAATCTAAGCAAGCAAAACCATCAAAACATCTCTGGCACCACCTACAGAAGTAATTCAGTATTAGCTTTAAAGGTTTTCTGTTGAGAAAAAAAAAATGAAAAAAAAAGTAATAAAGACAGGAAAATGAAGATGAGTGAAAAATAAACAAATAAATAGAAAATTTCAAGAACTATAATTATGGGGATGCTCAGCCCCCTGCTGATAAAATGTTGCTTAATAGTAGCTGCTATGCTTTCCATGAACATATTCAAACTCTAAAGTGTGCTTACATGCTTGTGAATGGTCTCCATGAAATGATGAAGTGAAAAGATACAATCTTTAATGTGTGGAAGTCAGCCTTTACTATGAAGGATTTCCGTTCTAGTACTGGAAGCCTATGTGTATACATTAATCACATTTTCACAGCTGGATTTTGAATAGAACCTCATTAAACTGGTATAAATATACACTATATTGTTGTGTCATTTTTTTTTTTCCTATCTGCATCAAGATCACTTTGGTATGGAAGAATGCTGTTTCATTATATCCACTCCAGCTGTGCTCTTCTTCCAGTCTTAGCACTTGCCAAATGTAAAACTTTGCACTTGCTCACAACAGCAGGTTAGATAAAGTTTGATTGAATAAAAGATAATATGGAGAACAGAGTAGACAATGAACTTTATAATGAAGACAAAATTTTGGTTACAAATATTCTTCATTTCTTTGTTATTCACAAAGGGTGTTGTGGTTATTGCCTAAACAAAATAGACACTTCTGAGACTCATAAAAATGAAAGTAAAAAAAAAAATATTTTGACCCAAGTGACAGATAGGAGCAGCAAATCCCAGATGATAACACATGGTTGTGTAAAAAGGTACAGAAACAGCAGGCTATACGGTTGATACTGTTCTCAGACATCTATGAGAAAGTATTTCACAATAAGTGAGCTGAAAAACTCAGCTAGGGCTTGTGCTTAATTATGAGTATAAATCTGAGTGAAAAAAAAATCAAATAATGACCTTAGTGATGTTAAAGGCAAAATATCTCTTTGATTTCATCAGGTCAGGCAAAGCAGGTATTCTGATGTTGTCCAAACAGGGCTGTGGCACAGCTGTGAAAACAGGAATCAGGGTAGACCCATAGGGGTCTGCAGTCCCCAAGGACCCAATCGCTGAGCTGGATGCCTCGGAGGCAGCCAGGGCACTGCTGGCAGACACCCGACTGGTGTGTCTGCTTTACCCTTGAAACTGTTTATACTTAGCTATGCCAAGTGTGCAGCATCTCTGTGGCAAGTTCTGCACCTCACTGGGCACTTGATGAAAAGAAACAAGGTGTGAATACACTTATGGAGTATCTTAGCCAAAATATCTGTTTTCAAGATGTTTTATAATTTGCAAGCTAGCACTTTTATCCCAGAAGTTACTGTGTAGTCTCCAGGTAGGTATAAGATTCAACAGTATTGCTGCCTATATTCATAATGCAATTTTTATGGGTATATAAAGTGTCTATAAACATTCTTTATTGATACTCTTTATTGAAAGTAGCTCCCTGATGAAATAATTTCAGTTGATTGCACTGATGTAGCTTAGAGGGAAATTAGACTTAAGATTGATTTTACATCATTGCATTTCCTCAAAGATTTTTCTTTCTTACCTAAAACAAATTGTATATTACCATTACATTTTGAAGTGAATGAGTAATTAATAAACTGGAGATTGTTATGATCCCATTAAAATAAGTCTATTCCTGTAACAAGAGCAATGATTCACTGTTTGCAAGTGAGTTTAGGCCGCTGATGTTAAACACTAATTTTTCTCTGAAACCAGAGCAAGAATGATTTATTTTGTGAGCTGCAATATAAAATTCCAGTAAACAAACCATTTAAGCAGTGTAGGAGTCCCACAAATATAAATAATTAGTGAGTCCAAGTCCCATATTGTCACAGAGGGCATTGGAGGATGTATAATCCCATCCAGAGAGTGGGGAAGTAAAGGAGAGCTTTAAATGACGGACTGCAGAGTGCTATCCAGGAATCCCCCAGTCTCGTGTGATGGAAACAAGGGTGGAAAAGGAAGGAGATGACAATCTCATTTGTCAGTGGGTTCTTCCAGGTGCAGCATGCTTTATCAAAAGCAACATGTTTTTGTTCATGGGTGAACAGCTGATTACCAGTGACATTATCTCCTGCTCCTAAAAAAAATCCAAACCAAACCAAAATAAAACAAAACGAAGAACCTCCAAAAAAATCTGTGAAATTACTATAACTATAAAAAGATTATGGAAAAAACAATCTCTCTTCTATTTTCAGTTCATTTGCTTTGTACATTTGATAGCACTGTTGGTATCGTCATTTTCTTGTTCACTACACTAGTAAGTTTTCTATTTTCTCCAGGGAAAGAAAATTATGTTGATCAGGCTCTAGTTACTTTTCCCTAATTTCTTTTAACTGATCATATTGCACACTAATGGCATCCTCACTAACAGATTACAGTTAAGAACAGGGAGGAAGAGCGGTATCTTTTGTCTCTTTTATAGGGAGTGCAAGATATATATCCTATTTTATTTACCTAATCTACTCTATTCTATTATTTCTATAGCAACTATTAGTGCTTATTCTGGATATATCCAGTGTATGTAAGGTCAAAATTAAAGCTTGCTGATGTAACTGCAATTTCTTTCATAACAATACATTTCTGTACAGAATAAGTCAGTTTTGCATGCTCTGGGTGGGTTTCATTCAATTAATTTGAGATGTCAATTAATACGGGCCACATAGGTTTTGTTATTGCAACAGTTTAACAATGCTTTCCCTTGAGTAAGAAGATGATTTTAAATTGATCACTTAGCAGTTAAGAGGTCTGTGAGTTACAACTCTGCTTCCTGCCCTCTGTGGACTAGGTGTTTTTTGGGATGCTATGGAAAATAATTTTCACATAACTGTTTTCCTCTGAATTCATGGATTTGTTGTACATGTCACTAGTAAAAGGGAAGTGTTCTTACACTGTTGACTGAGTAGTTTCTTGGCAGACTTCTTAGCAAGCCTGCATACTCTCAGTGACAACGTTGATTTTCAGTCTTCCTATGAGATCAGGTAGGGATGGAAAGAATGGTTTTCTTTTTCCCTTTTCTATTGTTTGGAAGCATATGTTTCCAACACTGCTGATGTCATATTGGCAATGAATATTATACTAATTTATGACAATTATACTTTTGTTTTAGGAGGCAGATGCACTTCAGAAACTTTTTTGATAATTTATATAGTGAGGTTACATTGTGTCTTCTTCTATTCTTTGCTTTGGAATCCTTATAGTATAGTATGGTCCTCTAACAAAACATCACAATCAGATCACAAATTCACTCATTAGGGTTGAAGAACAAGCAATGAGAACTTTGTATGATGCCACAATTTGTGAGTGTGATGACTCATGCCCCAGCAAAGAAGCTGTATGATTTTAGTAACGATATCCAAGTGGAGTATTCCACTAAACTCATGCCGTTGACTCACTGTTTGATTAGATATGGCACACAACAGCCCCAGTGAAAGAGAGGCAGCCTTCAAGGATAGATTACAAGATTCTTCTTACCACAGACCTTCAGAAATCTCTAGAAGGTAGCTGATCCTTTCTTGCAGTTCCCACTGTCATTTATACCTCATTTTTCACTGCAATGGTATTTGCTAGATCTTCCAAAATATATATACCATAGGTAGATGCGTCAACACCTTTCTTGGGCACACAAGTTTAGGCTAGTCCTTGTTGTGGTCAGCATTAGAAAGGGTTATGGTTTTCAGAAGTTACTTGTGGCTTACATACTTCTCTGAACTCTAAATTCACACATATGCATGTATGTAATCAAATATAAATACATTACAATGTATTTTGGATTTCAAAAATAGTGGAAGTATTGTAAGTCTGAATATTGAAGCTGAAAATTAGTAGCATTTCAAATTTGGAGTTTTAAAGGGATATTTTCACCCTTTTTTATCATGAAGTTTGAAAGATTATATTGCTTTGTGTAGAGTAGACAGCATATGTTAACTTAGTCTCACATTTAGTGTTAATAAAAATAAAGTATCAAAGTACTCACAGCTTCTTAAGAGTGAAATGATATCTTGACACAAATTAGCAGACTCTGGAAACATATTTTATTTCAGAAATTAAAGTAATGAAATGTATTTTATAATGATGAATAGATATTATAGATTCTAATAAGTCATCTGGTAAAACTTACCATAATAGCTTCACTGTCTAGGAAGATAAGATTTTAGGCAATATTTTTTTGCTAAGCCTAACCTAAATGTAGATGTAATTAAAGCGTGTTCTAAGTTCTAAGGGGAAAAGAGCTCACTCACTTCCTCTCACCAGCAGCCTTTCATAGATCTGAAGAGATCCATGGCTTGTCTCAGAATTCTCTTTCTTCCACTCAGCAACTATTCCATATCTTTCATGAAGAGCAGAGGTTCAAACTTGCACACCACTTCAACTGAGTTTTGAAGAGGAGGGAAGATTATACGTCATGTAGACTATGACCCTCTTCATATGCTACAGGCTGTTCACCTGTAGCTCTGGAGCACAATACCACTGTGTTAAAATTCTTTGCATTGGCCATTATAATCCTGAAATATTTCATTTCTAAAACTGACAGCTTTTCATTTCATTTCATCTATTCTGTACTACTGAAGTAGATTGTTGGAGTGATTCTTCCATTTCAATTTGTTAAATATTATAGTCTTTCAAGACTATTTTTTTCCAGTTTGTCAGGATTATTTTGAATTTTGTTAGTCTGTCAAAATATGTGCAGTCCTTCCCTTATTGAACACTATTGTCTGCAGTTTTCTTTCCACTTATTTCCAAGTCTTCAAATTCTCTGACTTACTAATACTGATTCTTACAACTGTAAAGTGAATATGACAAAATGATCCTGCTTCTGCATTAACTGCATTCAGTATGAACTACAAAGTTAGTATTCACAAAAAATCCCCACTCACAAAATATTTATATACTTTTAATCAACCCAGAATACATACACTCTTGGACACAGAAGGCAACATAGTTTTTCTTTGAGTAAGTATATATAAGTATATAAGTAGCATCAAAATAGTCTAAATGAATCACTGATTTTTAATTTTGGCTAAATATTGTTTTTTCTTACAGCAAAAATAAACATACATTCCCTGGGGCAGACAAAGAGACCTGGACTATGGGCAGGATGAGGGGGAACTATGGCAGGGGCACAGTCTTGTCACAGCATTTCTTCTACCAAAGTGTCCTGGCATGCAGTTATTTTGTAATGGTTTCAGAAACTGCTATCCTCAGTTCAAATAGTATGATAGATGTTGCCACTAAGTTTTTATTCTTCACTAAGACTTTTTTCTTCATCCTAGTAAGTCTGTGTGTGCCATGGTGTGAAAATCTACACCAATGAAGGGTACAACTCTTTTGAACTCACCTGAGCCTTTTTTTATTATTATCCAAAGCTCTTTCTCTTTTTAGTGACTTCACTGTTCACCCACTTGGCAGTTTCCAGCAGGGGATTGACACTACATTCTTGGAACAACAAACTGAATCGTACGTGAGTTGTCTCCCCCAAGTCAGTGTTACTGGGGTTTCCTAGAACCAGTTGAAAATTTTCTGGTAAAGTTTTCCTTGTAAAAAACAGTTCAAATTTGTACCTTCCACCTTTCTTTTGCAACCAACCATCCTGCTTGAGAGATGAGCAACAACCTATGGGAAAAATGTCAGTAATTTCACTTCTAACAAATACTCTGTGAGGAAGTGTCTGTGGAACAACCTGCTTTCAAACTCCAAAATTTGTTTGAAATATACTTCATAGTCTATCTGAGCCTAAATTCACTGAGTTTAACTGCTTTTCTTTTGCTCAGCGACAGTGTCCTGGTTAACTCATGATCAGCCAGATTTTCTGAAGTGAAAAAAAATTACAGTTAAAATTTATGAAGAAAAAAAAAAGAAATCAACAAGTAAACTACAAACCAGAGTTTACAGCTATATAGACACTCAATAATTCCAGTCCACCAACATTTCACTTTTTTTTTTAAAGTAAGTGTGGCAGCATCTCCTGATAGGGGCTGTCTCTTTTCCAGCTTTTCCAGCCTTGTTAGCCAGAAGTGACTATGGCATGTTATCCCCTGGACCTCAGTTGAGGTGATACTTCCACAGATTTACCACCTGCTAGAGTGATTTGCTTACATTCTAGTGACTCCAGTTGCTTGAGGAAATGATTTTGTTAGGCACAGAGTGCAACAGTATTAATGGTTCATTCATTTACTGTAATGGTCATGTCTGAATAGCGTTTTCTTTAAAATTCCCATGCCTCCAAAACAACACCTCTCTCAGGATGGTCCCAGGTGCAAGCACAATGTGTTTGCAACTTGCATGTATTGTTACATGCTCTAATTCTTCACATGAAGAGAGAGGTTGTCTGTATTAGATCCTGTTTTATATATGGCATTGCTGATAATGCTGTGAATTAAATAAGCTTAAGTTAGCCTAGTTTGCCTATACAGTTCATACTCTTCTCACTTGGCACATTTTGCTTTCACTCAGACAATCTGCATAATTACAAACCTTTAGCTGATACCCACTATATTGTGAGAATTCTTGAAACCTTATTGCACATTTTGTAGCTCTAGTAAATGCAGTAAGTAGAAGTCTAGATCCACTAAAGCCAGTGGAAACACTGCCACAAGGTCAATAAGACCAGATTACATTCAATTAAACAATTCTTTCCCTTCTTTTATGCATCCTCAGACCACTATCTCTGCACAGTTATTTTGGGAAGATGAACAAGTTGCTCCATAGCAAGAGCAGAATTCTGAAAGAGCTCACTAGATCCATCAGGCTGCTGTGCTTAATTCTAGGTCTCGGCTCCTGATTGTGTGCAAGGCTCAAGATATATGCAAGGTTCCATCCAGGTTGCAATAAGGTACTTGCCTTTTCAAGAAAATCTGGGCACCATTGAGAGAGGATTTTGTTCCAGTGTCCATTTGCTACAGCCAACATGAATACCAGCAAGTTTGAACTGATGAACTGATGGAAAACGCTCCATCCCCACCATGGTATAGCAGAGGTGCTACAGAAGCAGCAACTGTGTACTCTCTGGCTAAGAAGGCAACAAGCCATTTTTCAGCAAGGATGTTTCAATGAAATTTTGTGATTATTTCAGTAATTTATCTAATTTCACTACTATTATCCAAAAATAGTCCCCAAAGAATTTGAGGTCACTTTCAATAAAATAGAAAGAAGAAAGTGTGATTGCAATTACACTGAGATATGTTGTTTGAATCAGCAAGATATGACATGACAACTCACCCTCAAAAAATGAAATGAAATTACTCATGAAGAGACACAGATACACTGATTTAAAAAAACCTGAATCAACAGAGACAAAACTACAAGATTTTTTCCCCCACACACTCTTTTAGTGAGAAGGGAATTTTGGCTTTCTTACAGGATCTCTATGAGTTTCAGATTCTAGCATCTTTTTTTTCCTCCCAATAATATACTCTATATAGGAATAAATTATTCTATATAAGAAATAATAGTGTGCTCAGTGCAATAGCAGTAGAGTAATAGCTTCTTTAAAAGGCCAGGAGTAGAGGATTTCTAGAAGAGCAGAAAAAGTTTAACAGGGAAATAGTAAGAAAATTATAACTTTTTATTTCATGCTATCAGGAGCTAACAGGTAAAAATACAAAATTACACTGATAGGAAACATTATAAAAGGTAATTGCCTCTGCTGGTAATAAAACAGCTGTTGTTCAGCTATCTCCCTTGTGTGAACCTGCAGGCTAGCCAGACCAGATCAATGACTCTCAGCAGGGTTAAAGGAGCTGTCCAGATTCACTAATTCATTGGAGTAAGAATCTGAACACTGAAAAAGAGATATATTGAGACACTTTTCTTTCTTTCTTTTTTTTTTGGGGGGGGGGCAGGGGGGAGGGCAGTTCTTTTGAGCTGTTAGGAACAATCCCTGTACTTAAGTCAGAAGAAATGTAAGATTTCAAGGAAACGAAATCAATGTAATATCTTCTTTAAAACAACAGAAAACAGGGTACTTGCTTAAAGATGTGGAATCTCTAGTGTCTAGTGGAATACACATACACATATCTGTTTTTGGTAAAGAGAAATACAGACACTGGATCAGTACTAATTATATCAAATCAGAATCTACCACAAAGTCATTTTATCCTATTAGAAATCTTGATTCACGAACAATTCAAACATGTAATTTTAGTATTCACTCAGTGCTTCATTTCAGAAGGGCTCTTTTGCTATTTCTAAGCAATTGTCTTACGTCCTATTTCTTCTTTAGCCCCCGGAATTTTAGAAATATGTAATGGGAAACTCAGGAAATCCAGTGCACATCCGATCAATAACAATTTTACCCACTTCTACCCAAGCTGCCATCTGTTAGATACGATGTAGTAATAAAAAACAAAAAACAAAACAAAACAACAACAACAAAACAAACAAAAAACAACCACCAACAAAAAAACCCACAAAAAACAAACACGCACACCAAAAACCACAAAAACCCACAAAAAACAAACATGCACACCAAAAAACTCAAAAACCCACAAAAAATCAAAACCAAACCAAACCAAAAAACCCCCAAAAAAAATAAAAAAGGAGAGAGTGAGAGAAGAAATTACATTTCACTGGTAGAATTGCAATGTTGTCTTGAATAATTAAAACAAAATGTCTTACAAGGCAAAGGTTTCATAAAACTGGGACAGGCTTATTTGAATAATGCTCTGGAATAAAAAGGTTAAATGTACACAAGTGATACGTAATGAATATCATATAATACTGATCATGCTGCTTTTCCTGTCTCTCTCTCTAAAAGATTATGACATGTTGAAGTTATCAAAATGGATGTGTTTATATAAAACTGACAGTGATATGTAGTAGAGATTAAAGCTCTCTGAAGATCATACAAAAATAGAAGAGAAGGTATACTTCACGGAGTCCCAGAAGGATTTTTTTTTAATTTAAAAAAAAAACAACAAAGGAAGAAAGAAAAAATTGAGACCATTGTAAACAAGATTTCTCCATGCCATGAAATTAAGTATGGCAAAGTGTTTCTCCAATAACTGTGCAAATAAAATTAAATTAAATTAACATTGTTAGCTCTATCAATTCTTAAAGAATAAGCAGTTAGAAGTCAAGATCTAAAATGCATCTTTTAATTGTTTATTAAATTTTAACATTTACGTACTCAATATGAAAATGTCAAATGTGAGAGATATATATTTAATTAATCATGTATGTTTAAACTTACAGTTGTAACTTACCTCCAATGACTAACCAGAAATGTAACTCAGATGAAGCTTTTTTTGCAGCCACGTCTAACACCTTTGTAACATATGTTTTCAGTGACTTAGAATTCATTTAATTACACAGTGTAGTGTGGTTTTTTGCTCCAAGATAGATTTAAAGCTAACTCAGAAAAAAGAGTAAGCGACCCTTTGCTTCCCATGCTAATGGTCACCTGCAGGTGGGGAGTAACAACTTTCTGGTAACTGCAAAAAGCAACTTTCTCATGTCTCTGTACAGAACCTGTACCTCCTTAAACTTTGTATGTGCGTTTTTTTGTGTATAAAAAGTAATAATGCTTACTAATCTTTCTGAGATATTCTCGAGGTTAATGGAAGAAAAGTCATGTCCAAGAGCAAAGCTTTAGGATTTAACAAAGTTTGTGTCAAATAAAGAACAAGCAATTGTACAGAAATATTATTCAGGCAGCCCATCAGTCAGTTTTACAGCTATCTTAAGTGAGGATGAATGGTATATGGCAGTGCTGAGACTTTTTAGTGCACTTTTCCTTCACCAGGCATCCAAATACTGTGCGTGTCCAGCTTCTCCCAGTTAGCAGGAAGGGCAAGAGCAGTATCTAATAGGGCCTGAAGACACCTCCTTCTATGCTGAACCCACTTAGAGGTTATCCTGCAGCAAGTGTCTTTCTCACTCTGTCTTGGATGGCACTGTATTCAATAGTGTGGCTGTGACCTTCTCTGTCACCCCATTTCAAATATTTGTGTTTCTAACATGACAATGTGAATCTTCAGTTAACTATTTTCTATAGGTTTGTTATCTGATTCCTTTCAATTTTCAAAGAACAAATAAAACTGGTTATTGCTAGAAGTTGTAGTTAAGATGAAGGCTACTTCAATTTTATTATCAGAATTTTGGAGGTGGAAGGAGACTGGGACACACACACATGCACAAGGGAAATGCATATACAGTCAGAGAACAGATGGGGAAAATCTTATACTTCATTGAGGCTGGTGCTCCCTTCACTACTTAAAGAATGTTCTCCTGAGGACCACAGCTAAAGTTTATTTCAGGTTTTGTCCTCAAACTGTAACACAATTTTAGGGATAGTTTTAACAGAAAGTTGTGAGCTGAATTGTCATAATTGTTGTAATAAAGGAAATGAAAACTTTTAAGGTGCTAATGAAGGTTCTCAATTAAAAATTTTAAAAAAGTATTCTTGTGTTGATTTTACAATTTTTGATGCATGCTATACAGCTTTACTTTCATGCTTCTGGAAATAAAAAAGTTTGTGCAATTTTAAGAGCCAAATTATTGCACAAAATCCCAATTCAACTTTTCTTGTTTTCCAGAAAAATAATCTGGCTAATTTCAAACATAATTTTGGTTGGGAAAAGCAGCTCAGAATTTGTCATAAGTGTTATATACTTGTTCAAACCAAAATTACAAACCTTTAAAATTTGTTTTTCGTAATACCTTTACTGTCAATGTCTTTGCTAGAGTTACAGGCAAAATTTCACAGTGAGACTTACACAGGTGAAACAGTAAAGCAGTAATACATACAATGTTGATGGACATTCAGAAATACCTGTGCATTAAGACTTAATGTATGTTCTCAAAGTAAAAAATTCAAGTATCAAGAATATTGAAACTGACCAGCACTGGAGCATTTAATAGTACAGAGAAAATAATGTGTTAGAACATGATGATATCCACTCATATTCTGTATATTTTAAGGCTGCAGCTTTCTCATATGTTAAAGTAATCAATCCCATATGCACTATAAATGTCAATTACTATATATGAAGGTTAATGTAAATTTTCTCTCTTGAAACAAGAAAACAATATTCTGTAAACCTGGAGAAAGGCCACCATACAGTACTAAAACGTTTTCAACAGTTAAGCAGGAAAAAGCTATCAACAAAAGCAAGAATAATGACCATTTAAGCCGTTACAAAAAGATTAACAACAGTCCTTCCTTGCCATATGCATGTAGTTAAAAGTTATTTTTACTGTACATATTGACATTCATCACCTTACTTTTTTATAGATTTCCCATGTTCATGAATAATTATAATCAGGCAAGAAAGAACAGTATTTTAAAAATTTATGCATATACCTAAGATTTTGCAGCACATTATTTTTCCCCCTGAAGTTGTACAGCAACATTTTCAAAAAATAATAGAGCTTTAACTCTGAATTGCTGCAACTGTATCTTTTGACAACTTGTTTTAAAGGTTTCTTGGTTTTATTATGAATATTTAAGCTCATACTACTAATTTTTAAGCATATTTTTCAGTGATTTCTCTTTCCATTTCTTCAATAATCCCAATAAAAAACTATTTCCCATATGATACTTAAAGAATGAGTTAAGATTTATTCAAGTGTTCCTTAGAGCATTTCCAAGATATACATCCTTTATTTACATCCACAGTAAAGACAAATACGATAGAGAGCCTCATTCCAGGGTATTTTGATGCCCAGATTGTTCACCCAAGTTGGAGAGATCCTAGAGGTTTGACCGCAGGTGCACCTTGTCACATCAGGTGAGACTTTGAACCAGGTTTTCTCATTGTCTAATAATTGAGCTCTCTTTCTTGGGTTAAAGTGGCCCTTGACAGGAGATAGCACAGGAGGCCCAAGAAGATCTACAAGGCTGCTGGTAACTGCATTCCACTGTGGTGAGTCTCAAGCTCATGTCTTATCCAGGTCAGGACTGTGAATCTAGTTATATCACTTTCTAAATGAGTGTTCCCTTCTTTGAGCTGTGAGTTACCAGGAGGTTCCCTCCATCTCTCTCTGGTTGTCATGATCAGCAGTTTCAGCTTAGACTTGAGAAACCTTTATGAACAAAACTGTTACTGAAAAAAGCTTGTTCTTAAAAAAACAATACAACCCAACCCCATCCAAAAGATTTTGTCAAGCTATGAGATAGCAAGTCAGATTGGCATTCACCTATCATTTTAAACAGGAACCAGAGAGTTCAGTTTTCTAGAACATGGTATCAAGCTCACATTATTCATGTACTTTGCTTTCAGAGTTGACTTGAGGTCATTAAAAGCTTGGAAAATGCTAAAGAACTTCAATCAAACTAGCATTATCACTACTAAAATGTTTAATGAGTTAAAAACTCAATAAGTTTGGACTTGATCCATGGCCTTCATGAGGTTGGTTTGGGCTAAAAATATCTAATGGGTTCAGTTCATCTTCCAAAATGAAAATGTGGACCAGAGATTTTCTGCATTTCACAAAAGGTGATGGAATATGCTTGAAGATACATACCGTTGAAGAACATACCAAGAAGAACATACTGTTGAATTTGCCCTTAAACAGAAGTGGCACTCATTGAAATGATGGTATTTCTGTAGGAGAATAAACCCTGGGGAAATAAAGTACATTAAAGACTACTTAACAGCACCGTTCTTATCAGACATCCCACAGCAAAACTCACCAGGTGGTGTGTGGCGGGACTCTGGGACGTATAAATTTTTTGTTCTTGCATGCTTCGCAAAGGAATTGCTACTGGCCACTGTCAGAGACACAGCACTGGAATGGATTTGTTCTGATCCAGCAGAGCCTTTATTTTATTTGTTTGTCCCACCAGCTCTTAGTACAGGAATATTCTGTCTTTATTAATCAATTATATTTATCCTTTTGCAGAACCAAGAAATGTAACCTACATAGTGAACAGACTAGCAGAATTTCAATGTTGAATAATGACAGTATTGTATAGTTCAAGTGGTGTCCACTCCATAGCATGAAACAGATTTCTAGTTTATTTATATATGAAGTAGACAGCCACAAACTCTAATAAGGGGAAAAGATAACCCCTCCTGAAAGGTAGGGTGGCGGAGCATAAGTTCCTGGGATGGTCTCAAAATCAAGATGGAAAGCAGTATGTGAGCTTACTTGACTTTTTGCTTTGCTTCAGTGAGAAGGTTCAAGCTCCAAGCAAACTGCATCTTCAGTTTGCTTGGAGCCTGTAGGCAGAACCAGAACTGTCGGCCACCGGAAGAAGGTGGAGTTCCCTGCTGTGAGAACACCTTCAGAAAGTCCAACCTACAACCACTTTCCTAAAGTAAAAATGGGGATAAACAGAGGGTGAGGAAAAACACACAGTCCCTCATACTCCAAAGTTGCATTCTGTCAGGAGTCAAAATCATGGATGTCGGTTTTCATTAGTCTGGATGACTCTCCTGCCTTAAGGGAGGGTCAGAAATTGATGTCTTGTTGGCATTCTTGATAGGGTTTCCTATTCTTCTGTACAGGGGGATAGATTCTAATAAACTTTTCAAACTGTAGTCAAAATAGAAATTCAAAATAAGATAGCATTTTATAAGTATTTATCACAGAAAATAAAGTGTGAAGGAAATGTCTCTAGAAGGAAAAAAAATGAAGACTCATTGTATATCCTGAGCATACACAGTATGTATATATTAAATGCATAATCTGGCAAACATGCAGTATTTTTCAGTTCCTAGCTTTTAGTAGAGAAAACAGAACTTTTTTTACACTAAAACTGTCAGTGTCTCTGAGGGTTTGAGTTGGTTGCTTACCTGAAAACAGAAAAATTCTTGAATACATCAAGGGCAGAAAATTCAGACAGGTCTGAAGTATTTTAATCTGGAAGAACTTTTTTTTTTTTAATGTCTTCTAGTATCAAATTAAAAAATAATTTAAGTAGAGAAAGCAACTACAGAGAAACATAAATTCAATCACATGGACACTGAATGGCTTCTGCCATTTTCTTTCTGTGACAGCCCAGAGCTGAGCATTTGCCAGCCACTTGGTGTTAATTAACACGCTTGTGTGTTTCCCCCACTATCATAGGATCATAGAATCATTAAGGTTAGAAAAGACCTCTAAGATCACCAAGATCAATCCTTGACCTAGCAGAGGTAGCAAAGAGATCCAGCTGAGAATGATACATGAGTTGTGATTTTTGCACTAGATTACACAGATGCACTTAAAAAATAGAATCTCTGCAGGTGTTTCATTTAGGAACCTTAAACTAGGAATTTATGTTTCACAAATTAAAGTAGGGAGATTTAAAATGAAAGAGGGTTTATAATTTCTCTCTTCTAATTCCTGCTTCTTTAGGAGGGTTAGGCTACCCTTCTGCCTTTTGTGTTGTAGAAGTCTGTGTTTGTCTAATTGTATTTGTCTAGTAGACTTTCTAGTTTTCTATTAAAATGTATTTTGTGACATTATTTTTAATTATTTCTTTATTTTGTTCTCTTAATACATTTTAATAAATAGTTCAAATGGTACATTTTAGAGAGGGCAACTGGATTTCAGTCATTCTATATAATGGACATAAGGTATAATTGCAAATGAAGTACACTTGAGATTGCAGTCTTAGAAACAAACATTCCAAACATTATCTTGGTATTTAAGTGTTGTAACAGATCCTATTTTAATAGTCATATTCTTTGAGAATGAGGATTATAGCCTTTTCTGTGTACTGATATATAATATTTGAAGGTTTGCAAAGTAAGGCAGGTCAGATTTGGGTTGGAACATCTTCAAATAGATCAGGTTGTTCAGAGCCTCGTCCAACCTGACCTTGAATGTTTCCAGGGATGGGGCATCTACCAGCTCTCTGGACAACCTGTTCTAGTGTTTCATCACCCTCATTGTAAAAAATTTCTTCCTTATATCAAGTCTTAATTGACCCTCTTTTAATTTAAAACCATTACTCCTGTCACAACAGGCCTTGCTAAATTGTCTATTCCCACCTTTCTGTAAGCCCCCTTTAGGTACTGGAGGGGTGCTCTAAAGTCTCCCCAGAACCTACTCTTCTTCAGGCTGAACAGCCCAAACTGTCTCAGTTTCTTCACAGTAGAGGTGCTCCAACCTTGATCATTTTTGTGATCCTCCTCTGTACCCACTCCAACAGGTCTAATTTTATTACCTATTATCAATTTATCTTGGGGTTTTTTTTGTGTGTGGGGAGGGGTTGTTTTTTCTGGTGTGTGTTTTTGTTTTGTTTTTGTTTTTTTACATTATTTGGAATATAAGCTACATAGATTTGTTCTCCATTTCCTCACACTTGTTCTCACACTAGACTACAACTGTTCTCGCACTATTTGGGAACCTTCTATCTTTTTTTCCCACATTACTATTTGGGAAATCATAACTAAAGTTCATAGGTTGCATAATGTGCAATGTTTGAAATACATGTCCTGAAATCTTGCTGTAGTGTAGCATTTCTCAGTATTTTCAAGCTGAAATTCTCATTTCAGAAGAACATGGTACGTTTTCAGAAAAGTCAGAGAAAAAAGGGAATATTAACACTGGCTGCCCTCTGGTTTCTACTGTCTTCTGTATCTCCTCAGTGTCCATCCCTTTCCTTATAGATATCTGTACCAATGCTGTGGCAAATTATTTCTGTATGTGGTTACTTTTTCACATTAGAATTATAATATTGTTCTAACTTACTACTAGTTCTATGCAGACACTTTCCAAGGTAACTGAAGTGCTGCTTAAGGAAGGGAATTGATGGCATCACTTTAAGGTAGGGGCAATCAATACAAACCTGCAAAGTGAAATACATTTGATACATTACCCCTCTGCCTAACCGAGAGAGAACTAGAAAAATTAGTGTGGGAGATCACACCAAGACTGATACAAACAAAAGAAAGTTACAATGGTTTTAAAAAATACTGGTCCATACTGTCAGCCTATGGCCTGTACTCCTTGATTATCCAACCTGTTGGCCCTCACACTGCCTAACAGGAATGAATTTAGGCCCAGTAAGAGACAAGCTTAAATTCAAACCCTTCTAGTTAACAAATTTGAGCCATAGGGTATGAAAAACTGAGACAAACCTAATGAGCTAAACCATGGCATAAATACTTGCTTTAAAGTAATAAGGGCAAAACTCATCCACTGTGATTAAATTGGTCCATGAAAAAACATTCTTGCAGTAGCATGGCTGCTACTGCAGCTATTTGTTAGCCCATACCATCTGCTCCTTCATATCCTTCTTTATAGCTCTGACTTTCAGAGGGATGTGATTACCTCACATTTTTATTATATAAAAAGAACTGTTTGCTAGTTCAGTGTTCAGGGGGAAAAAATGTTTTTGTCAGTTACTCATCAATTTGCTCATCTGTTTGTCCTATGCAACATGATGATTTCAAGTCTGCTGACACTGTTACCCAAGGGAGTATGATTCATGCAATAATTTTCCTTCCTTCCTGCCTATTTCTTTTAAATTTACTGAAACTTTGATATATCCCATATATATTTTTCACCTAAAACTATTCTACCCCTACTAACACTAAAGTCACTCATTTCACTTTTAAAATCTTATTTTTTTAATTTTAGATAGGAGGCTTATGAGTATTAGAAAAATACTCATAATGCCATCATAAGATGGCATCCAATTTTGGTTTCATACTCTTAATGTTCCATTCTTGCCTATTTTCTTTCTCTCTACTCTTAGAAAATGAGCTCCTTCAAGAATAGACACTAATATTCATAAAAATACCTTTTTGTTTATAGATTCCGTTGTCACCAAGACTATGAAAGAATCTTAGCAAAGTGGGTAATTTCCTTTTTTTCTGTAGTGTGCTCCAGGACACACAGTCAACCAGCGACCTTCTGAAGTAGTCTCCTGATACTGAATCCTGTAGTGATTAGAGCTCACTGAAACAAACCCATCAGCAACTTCTGGGTGGAGCAAGACAGGACTTCCTAGCTCCATGGCAAAGGAAAGGCAGTTGAGGAAGAGACCATGCTCTCAGTGGTTCCACTTTAGCGAGCTCAAATCATGCGAGTCTGAAAATGCACAGCATTGAACCTGGCAAAGACAATTGCTCATGGCTGCCTGATTTGTGTGCTAAAATGGTCATGGCTAATTTCTTCACGGTTCAGATGAACTGAGCTGAGACTTAAAGCACAGCCTAATCCTAAGAGTGATGGAACAGGGAGTAATATGTTGTGGTCAGTCTTCCTCTTCAGCAGAGTGCTGGCAGCAGTGCATGAGGTTAAGTGGCATTTAACTCTAATCACTGACCTATTTATTAAGCCTTCATTTGCTATTTCTGAAAAACATTTTTCATTCTCATGATCTGATGTGTTTAGAAGACTGTCCAGGTTACAAGTGCAACGAAATTTTGGTCTCTCTCACAGGAGCCCTTGTGCAGGATTTTTATGCAAGTAATGTGCCATTTTTTCCCAGAGAAAGCTGGCAGGTTGTGAGAAACATTTCTTTTTACTTTATTGTCCATTTCTCTTTTCCTTCCTATAGCTGTCTTCTCCTTTCCGGGTCCCAGATGGATGGTCTCTTCACCACTTGCCACAAAAACTTCCACTTTATCATGTGCTTTCTTTTCCATGTACCTTTTTCTCTTCTTATTGGTTGGGTTTTCTTCTTAACTTTTACTTCACAATATTAGATTTTTTTTAAAAACTGCTTTAAACAAACAAGCATATCCGACTTCAATGCCCGGTGTCCCCTGGATCTGTTCCTATGCCCTCTTCCCTTCCAGTTCCATTCCAAACCCCTTCCCATTTGCTACGCACATGGCATCCTAAAAGAACAGTTGGTGAAGCTGAAACTGTCCTTCAAGGACTCTTATGTCTCAGATAATGTGGTAACCCTCACTTTGGCCTTTAAAATAGCATCTTCTAGACAGCCAAAATGTGGATGCAAGTTCACTGTTACCACATCCAAGCTCTTTCTCCTCCTTCATACCAAACACTTCCTATTTGTGATGATAGCCTTTTGCTAGAGATATTGTTACTTTTGGCTGATTCTTTGCCTCTAGAAAGGAGCTGAGTCACACCTGAATCCCCTGGAAGGAAGAAAAGAAAGTACTCTTATGCTTCTTCCCCTGTAAGAGATGTGTTGTTAGGAGGTAACACCCTGTCTCAACTTGTTCAAGAGAAAACACTGCACTGCAATGCTGTAAGTTACACACAGACACTCTGGATAGGCAGTGAAGCATTCAGAAAATCATGGGAAATAATTAAGTCATGATTTAGTTGTTCTGCCTCTACACCAGTCCTCATATTAGAAAAATTTGGGATCTGAGAATTCTGTCATGTTTTTGATACTAATTCTAGTAAATGTATAAATAACAGCATTGCAGACATTCTCCTTCATCTCACAATCCTAAATCTACGTCATCAGACCTTTTAACCAGCTTGGAAGGTTCTGTACACCACTAAAACCATGTAAACAGAGTTAACAGAAGGCCTAAATTAAATTAGAGTAGATGTCAGAATATGTTAAGATGTCAAATTAGCCTATTTTCTAGTACTACATAGCAATGGAGCCCTCTAAAGGTTACAAAAAAAAGTGATTGCTTTCTAGCGAAGATATAATATGGCCAATTATGTATTTAATCAAAACAATTATGTACATTCTCCAGTTTATCTTTTTTTTTTTTTTGATGAGTTGATACAACATACTGTATCACATGCTTCTGGGTTAAATTTAAATGAGATGACCACTCTAAAAGGGTATATTCTACTGTACCTATCTAAGTTAATGATACTGAATGATAATGGTTGTTGCCAACTGGAATTGAATATGTATCTACATAATGAGCATATATACAAGAAAGCTTTGGTGTACTTTTAGCATTTTCACTGAATATTTTGTGTGAAGATTCAGCTACACTTTTAAAAGAAGGTTGCTTCTATTTGAAAGGCCAAATTCTCCATTTTTCAATTGAAAGGATTTTTAAATGACATTTCTGAGCTCTAGAAGGCTGGAATTGTCAATATTGATATGTATTAATATCCACAAGAATTAGAGAAGCAGTCAGTTGAAAAATGCGATAATAATATATATTTTTTTCTGTAATTTATCTTGGCATTTATTTTATATTTCTTGCTCATGACACAACCATGAAAAGTTGTGCATTTATTTTATTATTCACTTTATAAATACAATTATATGATTCGTAATTCATACTACAAAAAGCCCTCCTACAGTTACAGACCTAAAATGGTTCACATATTTTAGATCCTACCAAATTAAACCCCTTCTAAGCCTAGTGTTCTTTAAGATCAAGGGATACTGGTTCTAATCATATGAAGAACTTCATGTCCTGCTCAGTGGATTAAAAGTACTTAGGTGTATTTATTACATGATTCTAATACTGACAGATGAGTGTGATTTCAGTGAAGGGTCCTAACTCTTTGTCCAGCTGAACTTCATCCTGCATCCCCTTGGGTCACTGTGCAAACTCTTTTTGCTGGATCAGAAGGCAGGAAGGGTATACAAGATTATATTTCTTTGATTCAGGGTTGGATTAACAAGTGTGTTACAAATGACACTTGGAACTTGTCCATTTTAAGACATGTGTCTTGTTTCAATCAGTTCTGCTGAATGCCTTTTTAATTATTATGATGTTTTCAGAAGAAAAAGGCAACATATTTGATCCTGTCCTGTTAGTTTCAACTAGTTCTAACTCTGGACAGTGCCAAAGAAAACACGATGATGATTTCAGTGGGACCACTTAAAATCAGTGCTTGTAGCAGTGTAACATATTACCAGTAACAGCTCTTTCCCTGGCTTTATTTATGCCTGTGAAACTATATGAGAAAGGTTCCTACAGATCATAATTATATGAAACAATAAACACAAATATAGGAAATGTACAGGCCTTCCTTTTGAGTCCTCTGAGGTATTTTCTATTCAGTAAAATACTGTTCTGGTATTGCAGGAAAACAGTGGTGTAAGTATGGCCACAATTTGGAGGACCTGGTTAGAAGAAGGTAGGTTACAGAACTGGGATTGCTAAAGCACATCAGTTTTGAGTTATAAGGCTGGCATATCTCAAGCATGTTGTGGCTTATAAGTGCCTAATCTTTTGGAGTCATTATGTGTATGTACAAGCATGTAACTCACAGGAAGGGGGCCAAAGACCATTCAAAATATAAGTCTATATTCCTCAAGAAGAGGTGTGTGGAAATAGAACTTGGATGAATTTCAAAGGTAAATAAAAACAGGCTTAAAACCCAGTATACAAAGGAGAACATCAAATGGAGAACAATGCATATATACTTCAAAGGAAGTCATAAAGCCTCTGAACGCTCCAAAGCACTGTTTGACAGGTGGTGGAGAAAGTGACTTCTGAAAACCTCAATCATGACTGTAAGTGACTGCTAGCTATGTCACATAACAAGGACAGATCTGGTAATAATGTATTATGCAAGGGTAAATCACAAAGAAATAGAAGACATGCATCAGTTCATGAACCAGACTGCTTCAGTAAACTTTCCTACATATTGTTCACACAATAATGTAATTATTTTTCATTGCTATATTTCTTCTTAATTGGTTGGAGGCAGGATCCTCCATATGAAATGTAGTCATTGAGCAAGCAGAGTGTTTATTCCCTCAGTGCATTAAGAAACTTTAAACACAAAACACCTCCACAGTTCTGACTCGAAGTATATATGCACATCATCACTGAGCATCTATGCAAAAGAAGCACTTTTTAATGTAAAAAGCAAGGGTATCAATAAACACTTGAAAGTGACTGAAGATGCATCTTGGAGCTCAGATAATAGTTTGTGCTTTCAGAGGCCACAATCCAAGTCTTCCTCGCCATTCCGAAATGCTTCTGGCAGTATTTATGAAGTATGGTGAAAAGCTCTTCAGAACCATTTCAAAAGGAAAGTTTGAATCAGCTTTTGCATGTGAGATAGTGACATCCAGTGGTGAGTTTGGTGACCTGTAGTGATCTCTTCCTGATGCAGAGAAAAACATCAATACTTGCATTTGCTGAGACACATTATTTCAAACATATTTTAAAATATTAAAAAAC
The DNA here is from genome assembly GCA_013397135.1 of Pachyramphus minor. NCBI lineage: Eukaryota > Metazoa > Chordata > Aves > Passeriformes > Tyrannidae > Pachyramphus > Pachyramphus minor. Next base: position 60,824 of record VYXB01003947.1, on the reverse strand, counting down.
ATTTAAATAGAAAAATATACACAGTATGTGAGTTTCCTAAACAAAGATATATACTTTGATACATTAATTGTAAAAATGGTATGTTCATCTGAAGTGAAAAATAACAGAATCACAGAATGGGTTTGAAGGGACCCCAGTGGTTATCTGGTTACCTACTTAAGCAGGGTTGTCCCAGAGCACATTTACACAGAATTGTGTCCAGATGGTTTAATCAAGCTTACAATAAAAGCAAACAAAAATGTCTAGCTGTATTCGAAGAAATAGAACATTCCCTACATTACAGCTGTATTCTTTTCTACCTTGTTCACACAAAAAATCTCTGCTGCTCTTTTGCCTGACATTCCCAGTTCCTATAAAAGACTTCAAGATCCAAAATGATGATTCTCAGCATCCATAAGGTAATTCTTCATAGACTCTTCATCCATTTAAGATTCACAGGCACAGCATATCACCATCTAACTCTAACATAGCTTTTCTAGAATAGATCCCTTCTTTCAAAATGCAGCTGTTGAAAAGTAGTAAGACTGTCCTTCAAAGTTCTTTGTTTAGAATACATGCAAGACTTTAGGAGACTTCAATTTACTGTCCTTCCATGCCTTTGGGAAATAGGTGGTTTTTTTTTTTTTACATGAGATGGAGATACATATATCTACTAAACTAGAAAATACTGCTCAGGAACAGAAATTTTAATTTCTTATTGCATCTGTTACTTTTTTTCTAGAATCATGAAACTCATTGGACCAAAAAGCAGTGAAAATATATCCAAGTTAAGGATATCTCATTTTAGTGGATGTGGAAAAAGAGCATGATGGGTTCTCATTTTTGGAAACTCATTTAAGTTACTAGTTTTTCATATAGAACGAGGCCAACCTCAACCTCTGGCCAAGTTTATCAACTAAAGTCTGATAATCTATCTTTTCACAGATTTATATGCAACAAAACTGCTTTCTACTACGGTAAAGTTGCCAGGTTAATATTACTTTCTCCCTTATAATGTTTTTCCACACTGGCTGACACCATGTGCTGTTATGGACAGACACATTAAGGAAGACTGAAGATTTAAGTAACTGCCTGCAAGATACACAGACAAGTAACAAATCACCTCTGTCTCATCTTACTCTCCATTGGATCTAACTAAGCAGCTGCCAGCTTTTCTGTATTCACATTTGAAAATGAAATAAACAGGCTCTTGCGCAAGCAGCCCAAATTTAGGTTTCCCAATTAAAAGCAAAGGTGTTCCACCAACCTTAAACATTTGTCTCTCATTCACTTATAAATTCTAAGTAGACAAAACAGTCTCTAAATTCATGATCTAATTATTTTGGTTTGTCAGCAAGTAGGCCCACACTTAATGTTATTGCACTATCACTTCATAAATCCAGACTCATGATGAAGAAAAGTCACGCTTCACTTAGTGAGGGTTTCTGTTATGGTTTAAGACACCTACTTTGTTTAAAAAAATAAAACAAAAAACCTCACCAAAAAACCCCAAACAAATAAAAAACACAACTGCCCCCCCCCCCAAAAAAAAACCCAAACAACTTAGCTCTTAAACTTAAGTGTTTTTTAGGCAGGATTAGCTAAGTTTGATTCTTTCCAAAATGCAGAAAGTGGGAATATTTTCCTAACAAACATAAATGCACATGCAAGACAACGTCATCCAAGACAGCCAACAAGAGCAAATCATACCTGACCCATCTGGTGGAGTGACTGCAACAGTCAACAGGGGAGGACTGACAAATGTCATCTACACAGACTTCTGTAAGGCCTTCGACATGGTCCAACACATCTTTGTCACTAAACAGGAGAGACATGGATTTTAAGGATGAATTATTTGATAGAAAAGAAATTGGCTGGATGGAGACTGCCAGAAAGCTGTAGTCAATGGCTTATGTCCAGATGGAGGCTGGCAATGAGTGGTGTTCCTCAAGGCCCTTGTCTTGGGACCAGTGCTCTTTAATGTCTATCAAAGACATAGTGAGATTCAGTGCTGCACACTCAGCAAGTTTGCAGATGACACACAGCTGAGTGGTGCAACTGACACAAAAGAAGGGATGTTATCCAGAGAGATCCAGACAAACCTGAGAAGTGGGCCCATAACGACCTCACAAGTTTCAATGGGTTCAACTGAAAGGTGCTGCACATGGGTCAGGGCAATCCCAGATACGAGTACAAACTGGGAGATAACTCATTGAGAGTAGCACTGCCAAGTGGGGGTCTTTGTAGTAGAAAAGCTGGAGATGGGTTGACAATGTGCAGTTGCAGCAGAAAGGCAATTGTATCCTGGGCTGCATCAAAAGTTGCATGGCCAGCAGGTCGAGGGAGGTGATTTTGCCCCACTGCTATGCCCTTGTGAGACCTCATCTGGAGCACTGCATTCAGCTCTGGGGTCCTCACCACAACAAAGATGTGGACCTGTTAAACTGGGTCCAAAAGAGGCCACAAAGGTGACCAGAGGGCTGGAGCACTTCCACTTATGAAGACAGGCCGAAAGAGCTGGGATTGTTCAGCCTGGAGAAGAGAAGGCTCCAGGAAGACCTAATTGCAGCTTTTCAGTAGTTAAAGGGGGCTTCCAAAAAAGAGGAAGAGCAACTTTTTACAATGACAAAGGGGATCGGCTTTAAACTGAAAGAGGGCAGATTTAGATTGGACATTAGGAGGAAAGTCTTTACTCAGAAAATAGTGAGACACTGGAACAGGTTGCCCAGATAAGCTGTGGATGCCCTTCCCTGGAAGAGTTCAAGGCCAGGTGGGATGGGGCCCTGAGCCACCCAATCAAGTGGGTGGCATCCCTGGTCCTAGCAGGGGTGTTGGAACTGGATGATCTTCAAGGTCCCTTTCAACCCACATCTGTGATATACGGAAACCACATTTTTATATTTGTGGAAATTTATGTCATATAACTGTCACATTCATTTAATATAGTTTCAGCAGTGAAGAAAGGTTTGAAAACACCACCCTCACACACAATAAAGACAAAATACTGAACTATTAGGGGAAAGACTGCCTTGAATATTACAAAATAACGCACATTGTTTTCCATTGCAAGAGACATTTTGCTTAGCTGCTCTGAACGCCTCACTTACTGTGAATCAAATTCATACACTTCACACCGTAAAGCCAAAGGTTACTGATAACAGGCAGTTATCAGTAACCTTTGATGAGGTGATGTTGGGGTTGGACTGGGACTCGAGACAAGCTTTGACCAGTGGAGAGACTGTGAAGCCAGTGTTTAGGAAAAGGAGCTGTTTGGCCCTCTGTGTATTTGCTGCTGCAGAGAAAAGCAGCAGCTGTGAGATAAGACAACTGAAGAGATTTGTAGCTTCCCTTAGCCAGTTGTAACCCCTTCCGTTATCTTGAAGACTTACCCCTCGCCATTCCTGTGTATCTTACCCTATCCCATCTCTAAGTTTTACATATACCACCCCTATACCGCCCAGATTCTAGCCCTTTCTACAAGAGACCCTTTAAAAAGCTGTCCCTTTGCCTAATAAAGTAGTTCGCCCTTTTCCACCAACCCTGTGTGTGTGTGTGTGACTTCTCTTTGACCCGGGATAGCACCTTGCTTTTCCTCCCCGCTCACAGGAGCGGGCTCACAGAGGTACAGCACAGGAGTTTCTGCGGACTCGGAGTTACCCCTGAACCCAAACCGTGGCAAGGTACTACAGCTCCAAGTGTGTGACACTAAAACAATCGTGCATTGGTATTGTTTCAGAACAGTTCAGAACAGAAAAGCCGAGACCAAAACATTTGTGTGGTCATGCTTAGGACCATGTGTGAAAATTGCCCCTCTCCCCATCAAATCCTAAAAGCAAAACTGAACTTTTTCTAAACCGCTCTGAGAGGACTTCTTATCTATATAAATCAAACAGGACTATTCTTTGGTCCTGAAGACAGGTGCCACAGCCTGTTTTGCAGTCACATTTGGACAGATTCTATTCATTCCTTCCCAAAAGGCACATGCTATCTTACCAGACCATTAGAGGAGTTCTCCATGCAGTTGACACTACCCAACACTGCATCAAGAGTCACAAGAGAATGGTCAAAATGGGAAAACATATAAACCTCCATCTATTTAGTTTGCTAATATAAAGTAGCCTAGCTGTCAGTAGTTCTTGCGGGAGCAAGGAGTGAGAAAAATGCTAAAGAGGCACAGGAAAGTTAAAGAAATGGATCCAAGACTAACACTTCATTACCCTTCCACAATGCTGTGAAGCCCTCAAGTAAGAGTTTCACTTTCTCCCTCTCTAGGAGATTCACAAACTGGGATTTTGTACTCAAGTGTTTCTCACATTAGTCTAAGTTCAATTTTGTAGATCATCTTCCCTGTGTCTTAAATGAAACCTGTTTTAGATAGAAGTGTATATCTCCAAAGATACAACTTTTACTAAACACAGACAGTTTGCACTGTGTTCACACCCCCACTTCAAATTTCCTTAATTCAATAAAAACAAGCTACTTGAAACAAAACTGAAGTCTTCTTGTTTTTAACAGAGTTAATTTTTCATTTTCAGTTATTTATTTAAAAAAAAAAGCATAAAAGAGGGAACAGAATTGCATAGAACATTATAGTTTCTCCCCTTCCTTTCTGTTTTATAAACAAGCCAAAAACTATAAAAATTTCATCCAGTTTTAAGAAAAGATGTTTATCTTGCAGCCTTAAAAGCATGAACTGTAAATTGAAAAAAAAGGCAGTGATCATTTTGAATTACTTATGCAAATTAAGTACAAGATTTTGCTAAAGTAAATTGTTTTATGAGGGAAAAAAGGGAAAAGTCTGATTAAAAATTAATACAAATTAACTCAATTTAAGATACAGTGGATAGTTTTATTTATAAAATGCCACTGGCACACAATACACATAGCAAGTATGAAACTTGATTTATAAAGAAGTGAAATGCTTCACAGAAGCATGGATTCCTGAGTTATTCTGAATACAATCTCTCATTTACCGTAATTCACAACACTTCTCCAATTGGCTTAAGCAGCAGAAGAATGGATACTTGATAATCACAGAATTAAGATACAGTTAAAAATCACATACACAAGTCGAAACTAACTGGAATATTGTGTCTCATCTAAGTCATGGTGGAAAACTATCTTACAATGCAGGGCATAAAGACCTGTTAAGACTGGTTTCTCAATTTCACAGCCAATTCATATGTATTGTAGATACCTGCTATCACCTTGCCCACAGGCACAAAGTCCTCTTGACATCAGACACAAAAGTATCTCTGTTTCTGAATAACCATACAGAAGGACTGATTACTCAGAGACTATTATAATTGAAAAAAAATAATGTAAGGTGCTTTCACTTCTTTTTCTCTTTTTCTGCTTTCCTTCTCTGTTGCAGCATCTTTAGTTCAGTCATTACATTCAAAGTTCTGTAAACCCAGCTCACCTGAAAAGTAAGTATATTATTAAATTTAATTAATCCATATACATTCACTTATCAATTTAATGAAAGCACCCATATAAATGAACATATACATACCACAATTATAATAGTATTCACCAGCAGTGGTGCTGAAAATACAAGCGAAATAAACATTCCTCTTGAATCAAAGTATTGGTATTTAGAAAACAACCTGAAAGAAATACAGTAAAAATGGGAGAGGAAGCTTTATTCAGTGAAGTTCACACATTAGACTTTCACAGTAATTCTTTAACATTGACACTGTACACATCATCCTACTTCTTGGGATCACCAAGCATAGGCCAGCATTCTACTGTATTAAGTCAGAAAAAAGAGGCAGTCAATATCTCACCAGTTATATTTATTACAATACCAGGATTTCTGTTCTTTAAAGTTTTATTGCACAAACACTAAATAAAACAACTATAAATTAAGAAACTTACCAATGCAACTACAAGAGTACCTATATTTGTACCTCTGAAATCATTCTTATCCTGAAGTGCCTGCAATTACCTTCTTAGGTATTTTGTTTACTTATATTAGAAAAGGTAACAGAAATAATAAGTGTAATAAAGCTGTAAGTTAGATCATGCATGCCTCAAGTGAAACATAAAGACTTACAGTTAGATGCCTGCATAAAGTAGTTTTAAACACATAATTTGCAGTTATATCAGGGAAAGATTAATTCAATCTTAGCAAAATAAGCCATCAGTTTAATTCTGGTATGCAGGTTTAATAAAACAGACAAATTTTAATACTTTTTATGCATACGAGTACGTATATAAATCAGCAGTCATATTTTTAAGAAGGGGTTCTTCAGCTTATTAAATGTGAATAATGACTGAAGAAAACCCAGCAAAAATAAACCCCAAAGTTCACACCCTTTTCCTCTTAACCATAGCACTCTGCTTTTCTCTTAGTTCTCTGACCAGTTAGTTTACAATCATACATATAAACACAGATTTTAAGCAGTAAAATAAAGGCATTCTAGCTAGCAAAAATTATCATTTCTTATAAGTTAAGCGATATTTATATTGTATTGTATAGTTTTATTTAAAAAATGAAAGTGAAAACAGTTACCTCCAATTCATGGCTGCTAATTCATTGATGTATTCAGCACAGTACACTAAGCCCACTGTACAACAAAAGAAAAATATTAGATTCAGTATTTCTTTACAAATACAGGCATCAGTTCTGTGATGTGATGTGATCTAAAGATGTGTATATATCAGATATTACAATCCCTTGATCCTCAGGGGATCCTCAATATTTAACTGCACAAAACCAATTTGATTTAAATGTTTCATATAGTTGCTAGAAAGTATTAAGTGACCACAAAACATACGATCTATATTACAAACAAACAAACAAATGTAAAAGCCTGATCATCTGAGCTTACAGAAAAAGCTCACCATACAAACTAATACTAATGAAAAGACCCAAAAACCAAACTGCTTTTTTCTCCCACAATTGTCCTGGTGACTGCTTCCAAGTTATGTCTGTAACAAGAAATGCAACTGCTCCCCAAAGTTGGTATGGAATTAAGTTATTATTATAGATTTTGCGGTGTCATACTGTTATATCTAATATTATTATCTCAAATTTGGGTACTAATAACATACAAGCATTTTGGTAAAATACAAACTGTTTCAACAGGTATACAGCGGTCTACTGTAATCAGGTGCAAACCAGCATGTTCTTACTTGAATTCAGCATATTCTTACTTGAATTACATTCAAAATGAAGCCATCAAGACATTAAGGAAATGGCAATTTTCAGTACAATCACATTTAACAGAAAAGCAACACACCGACAAAATTTTCAACTTGAAACAAAGAAAAACCCCCAGATTCAATGGCTAAAGAGGACCTGCACAAGGCAGTTCAGTAACTAGTCTGGTGATATGCAGCAGTGCTATCTTGATGTGCCATCACCTGGATTATCTCTGCTTGGTACTGTACAGTATAAACATACTTATGGCTGCTTGGTTGCCAAGGCAGAACAATGTGATAATTTCATAATTTCCTCAGTTTCTCAGTTCAGTTTCTCAGGTGCAAACAAGGTTTGTACTCAATATGGGTAGTTTTATGCATTCTGGATTAACAGCAAGTTTACATCATTCGTAGGAGTCTGAAGTAAACAGCATGCCATTGGAAATTCTGAATGTCTAATATTAACACAGAAAAGGTTGTATTCTTACAGGGAACTCCAGGCCTGATGTGTCATGAACAGGGCATTGCTAGTTTGCCCTCTGTAGATAATTTAATAAATCCAGGTACAACTTAATGTATAGACATTACATATAAGTGGAAGTACAGAAATGCTTCTAGATTCCTTTTTGGGGGTATTATATATTATTAAAACTTTAGCTTTAGCTGAGTTATTTGCTGTTTTGAAGAAGCTATAATTCCTCTACCAACCTGATTACCAACTAAATGGTATTTTTAAAGTCAACACAGTCTTCCAGTGGCTTTTTTTTTCCTGCAAATCTCTTTCAATTGCTCATTCTTCTAACTCCACCCTGCAAGAATGTCAAAGCTGTAGTACTGTGTAAAGAAACACAACTCAGCAGAAAATCCAAGACATGGCTAGAGCCAACGCAGTGCTCATAATATATGGATCTAATCCAAATCTATGTGATCTTAATTAAACTAAAGCTAGTAGGTCTTCTGTCAGTCAGCCATGAAGATATAGCTTTGACTATAGAAGGTCACTGTGGATTCTGAGGCTGATGGTTGTTAAACCCGGAGATAACACAAGTTGTTACTGCAATGTACATGCCAGTCTTGGTCCTCTTCATGCCATTATCATGGCTGTCAGCAGGGCATATGGTGAACTTGCTGTGGAAACTAAAGATGACCATATTCACTGAACTGCAACATTAGAACAAGGCAGAGTAGAAAGCAATCCTGGTGCTCAGTCGATTTCTTTTCTGCTTCTCCAGCACAGCAACAACTTATTGGGAAGCTGTGATACATGCGGCAATGACCTTACTCATCCCAGATCCTCACTAACGCCAGTCACTACTTCATACACTTTCTTGGAAAAAAAATATATACATATTTATAGGTCACAGCAGATTCTATAGCACATCATCATCTACAGGTGCATGCATTGCTACAAGAGAAATACAAATTCCGCGCACTTCATCTGCTGCCAGGCACAGCACGGTGTGCCCGTGCACTCACCCATGCAGAGGAAGTGCCCGACCTGCACCCGGCGGTGCTGCAGGGACGCGCACGTCAGGAGGAAGCACAGGAGGTGGAAGGCGGCCAGCCCCAACAGCCAGGGCTCGGACCAGTCTGTGCTCTGCGGGAGGAACGAAAGCGCATCAGGCAGTGGCGGCAGAAGGGGGGGCGCCGGGAGCCACCGCGACCGAAGCTCCTTCTCCCGCACCGAACGCGGCCGGTCTCGGTCACGAACCGCGCCCCGCAGCCCGACCGCGCCGGGCTCAGAGAGGAGCGCGCACATAGCAAGGGCTCTCCCCCCGCGCCGGACGGCCCCGCTC
>VYXB01003947.1:41724-51852 GCA_013397135.1 Pachyramphus minor | reverse complement strand
CCGCTTCTCGCGAGACTCGAGCGCCGGCGGTGCCTCGGCGGGGCGGTGGCTCCTGGGGCAGCCCCTCATCCCGCGGGAGGGAAGGGGCGGTGGCTCGTGCCGTATTTTGGGGGACGAGCACATGTGGCTTTTCACACCTCGTCCTGAGGGTGGCACTAGGCCAGGACCACCTCTGCTGGCTGTGGGTCTGACAGAAACAGCGCTGGCTTTTCCGAGCGGGGAGGGAGCTCTGGCCTTGTGTCAGCGTTGGATGCTGGCGCTGGGAAGCCACCAGTGTCACCACCTGGTGCGTGGGGTCAGGCTGGTCTCAGGGTCCGTGGCTAAGCACTGGTGTTGGCTTTTTGGTCTCGTCTCAGCAACACCTACTGTTGCCTTTAGTGATAGAAGAGAAAGAAAACAAGGATCCTGGCTGGAAATTTCTTAACAAACACAGCTCAGCACTCCAGGCAGGCACTTAAGTCAAATGAAAGATACTACTTGTTTCCAAGTTAAAAAAAAAAACAAACAAACAAACACGAAAGCATTACAATGGAAAGTCAACAACACATTTAAAGGCTAAACCTCCTAATTTATAATCCCTTTTGCTAAATGTGTGTAGATCTGGAAGAACCGGCCATTCTTAAGACCCACCACTTAAAGAGAATTTCAAACTCAGATTCCGATCAACTAAGGCAGGAGACTTTGTGAAGTCTAAAAGGATTAGCCTTGTTGAACAAACTCTATATTCCATATATACCATATATACCTCCACATTCTGCTTTTGTTACATTATTTTTTCTGACAGTTTGGCTTATCAGATGTAAAGCTTTTCCTTTTTTTTAAAAAAAAATCTTACTGTATGAGTAAATGCTACATACACTTTTCATTTAGTCTACCATACAAATGCAGGTCATCACTGTGAACTGGTCTCTCTTCACTGTCAGACTTCTGCAATTTAGTGTGAGATACCTGAAACCAAGGTTGTGTTTGTTTTTTGCTTTAGGTTTTTGTTAATCTTTTTCTCAACAAAAATAATATCTGGAGGCTAATAAAGACTTTCACTTAAAAATGTTGTACAATTAAGTAGGGTGATATAAAGGTGATAATTTTTACTACCATTATGCTTCTAAAATTAAGACTGGGGGAAAAAGATGTTTTGGTTCCACATTGTAGATAGGGGAGTAAGACCGGAATAAACACTTGCACCAGTACAGGCTGGGGCTGACCTGCCAGAAAGCAGCTCTGCAGAGAAGGACCTGGGGGTCCTGGTGGACTATGAACTGTCTGTGGGCGAGAAAGCCAATGGTATCCTGGGGCATTGGGAAGAGCGTTGCCAGCAGGTTGAGCAAGGTGATCCTGCTCCTCTACTCATCCCAGGTGAGGCCACATCTGGACTGCTGTGTCCAATTCTGGGCTTCTCAGAACAAGAGAGACATGGAGCTCGTGGAGCCGGTCCAGCAGAGGGCAACAAAGATGACTAGGGGACTGGATAATCTCTTTTATAAGGAAAGGCTGAGGTAGCTGCACCTGTTCAGCCTCAAGAAGAGACAACTGAGAGGGGACCTCATGAATTGTCTGTGTCTGAAGGGAGAGTGTCAAGAGGACAGAGCCAGTCTTTTCTCGGTGATGCCAAGCAACAGGACAAGAGAAAATGGGCAGAAATGGATGCACAGGAAGCTCCACCTGAATATGAATATGAGAAAGAACTTTTCTGTGCAAGTGCTCACACACTGGAACTGGTTGCCCAGAGAGGTTCTGGACCTTCCCTCACTAGAGATATTCAAGAACCATCTGGACACAATCCTGTGCAATGTGCTGTAGGATGACTCTACTTGAGCAGAGAGGTTGGACCAGATGACCTATAGTGGTCCCTTCCAACCTGACCCATTCTGTGATTCTGTGACTTGTTGTTTGGAAGGTCTCACAGCTAATAACGAATCAAATGGTTTTGTGTTTTGTAAATAAGGAATGAGTTTCTTGTAATTGCTCAGTAGTTGACTACAGAAACTATCTGCAAGAGCTGAAGGACTGCAATGAATGCAGGATACAGTCACTGCTACATGAGTGGAATATACTGGTCAATAGTTAATCTGTGATGCAGACAAGCTGGATGGATAAAAAAATTATTGGGTTACTATGGCTACAACATGCTGAATTAAAACTTCATGTAGCTTTTGCTGTCAGCCACTGTAGCATCAGTGGAAACCTTCTTATAGGGAAGTAGGAATTGCTTCTTTAAGATTGACTAGGATAAAATTAACAATGCTGTTTGTCAGCAGATGGTAGCAGATACATAAGTATTACCAGATCTTTTGTGTGGTATATGTTCTCTTTCATTTATTTTTAGTGGAAAATTAAATGAAGATACTTAAAAGGCAATGAACAGGTACCTTACTCTTTTTAGGGAAAACCTGTGTATTTTTCCTTTTATAGTTTCTTTGTAAAGCCAGTATCCTACAATTAGATCCTAAGTTTTAAAATACTCTACTTACTATAAATATACAGTACTACCCATAATTTATAAATATTTTTGTTCTTGTTATTATAATTAACTTAAGTAGTTTCTAAAGCTCAGTCTCAGTTTTGTATTGCAGGATTCAGATTCCTATGTAATTTCCTTTCTCACTACAATATTATCCAAGTATATTAGATGAAAGATTGAAAAAAAAGAAAAGCTGATTGGTAAAATGAATTTTTTTTTCCCTTTGAACAACTGAAAAACTCTATCTACTTTACCTAGGAAAGAATCTAAAATCAAACAACTTAAGTTTAGATTGCTGAAAAAACAAGCTGGATTGTGAAAGCCTACATATGATAGGGAATCACAAACAAATGCTAAATTATATTTCTTGTGGTAGTCCTACATGCATGTTTACTAGCAGATCATGTGGTGCTGTACTAGAAACCATTTGGAAGTGCCTTTTATACTTCCTGCTGAGGGAAATGCAGCTCTGATTCTCCACTAGAAAATGGAAGAAGATGTGCAAGCAAATGAATGGGGCAGTCACCCACCAGAGCATCAATCAAGGCAAAGATAGAAGGTGGGCACATGTGGGGGTAAGTGACAGGTACACCCAATTTCTGTGCTTTTCAAAGATCCCACTGCTGAGTTCTGCTCTGAGGACAGGGACTGCCCATCTCTGCATCTCCTGGCTGCCTCACAGCCTTGCTTCTGGGGACTAGAATGTTGTACTGACTGCCTTGGATAGTCTTTTCAGAGCTCTGAGAGGCGTGAACAGTTTCACTATGAAAATAGCTTGAGCCTGGGAGAGGAGTCTGGATGATCAGTGTTGGTGTCACTTCCAGGCCATCATTTTTATCTGTCCAGAAGATTTTCCTTATATACATGGTTGTGCTCAAAAGCTGTCTTAAATTTGCATTTGCTTCCCAATGCAACTGAAGCAAGCCTGGGTCTGGTATTCATTCTAATACAGGTTTCACTAAAATCCTTTATTTTCCCTGTCCTTGCCATTATCAAATAATTATTTTTGAGTGCCTCCATTGTTTTTTGCAGCTGCTGTCATCTCTTTACCTTTTTATAGTACCAGCTTTTATTGGTTATGATGTACTTGGAAAATAAAAATAATAGTCATAGTATTATAAATATTTCTTTAGAAATAGAATTCAAAACTTACCATGTTTTATATATATCATTTGTGTGTTTCAGGTTTAGATGATGGATGCTACTTCTTCTAAGGTTGAGGTTAGTCCTGCTTTTGAGAATTAGAGTTGGACTGGATGACCTCCAGAGGTCTGACCTACATTACTTTATAATTTTTAATTATATGGACTGGGACCGACTGGCTGGCGGGCACCACTGATGAGCCTGGGGAGCCTGGGGGGGCAAAAAGAGGAACAGAAACCAGCAGTGTAACCTGAGATCAAACAGTGCCAACAGTTTCCTGGGCTATGTTAATAGCATACTCAGGAGATTAATGGATTCAGCATTCATTAGAACACATCTACATTTACCTCTAGATACTTCAAATACAAGGACAATAATGATAAACTGTGAAAATTCAGCAGAGAGGTGTCAAAATGTTCAGGGAGTTGAAACCTTTGTCCTGGGGCTGGGGGAGTTGGGCTTATTTGGCCTGCATAAGAGGTGGCTCTAGGGGAAACCTATTGGCAACCTGCCAGTGCTTATGAGGAGTTTATAAAAAGATGGAGCCAGGTGGTGTGACATAAATGTGCACATAAATTGAAGCTAGAAGTTTGGGCTGGATATAAGGAAAAGCTTTTTCCTCGTGAGGACAATCAAATAGTAGAAAAGGTATCCAAAGAGGTTGTGCATTTTTTGGAGATTTTCAGGACCCAGGTGGATAAAGCCCTGAGCAACCAGGTCTGGCCTCATAGTGAATCTTACTTTGAGTAGGAGATTGAAATGACTTTCTAAGGTCCCTTCCAGTCTGAATTATTATGATTCAATGAATCCACAACTTTAAATGAGAAAAATCAACTGTCTAGATGTGTTCAGTAAACAGTATTGCTTTAGCTTGAAAGTTAAATAAATGCTTCTGTATGTTTTTTCAGAATCTTATTCTCTTAACATCATCTCTTTCATCCAGTTTCTGTGAGGGCTTTTTTTCCTCATTTCAGAGTAGTTTCAGGCATCTTCAGGCTTATTTTTATTCCTCTGCTATTCCCAAACTTTACAGGCAGTCTGAAATGCAAATGTCTTTTTTTTCTCTATCTACTAACAAGGCTGCCTATTAAATCATTCCACTAATCCCACCAAAGGTCTCAGAATTATTTCAAAGCCCTGCTGTGTTCTGGCAAAGCAACCAGATTTTATTTCTGTTGGGAACTTTGTCCAGTCAGGGTGGAAGAGGCCAAGTGTAGTTGAAAGAAAAAGCAGTCTTGATAATCTCAAATCCTATTCTTAATTATAAACTTTACTTTCTCTTTGACTCCCTCTGAAGTTTTCTTCTCACAGAATTGCTGTATTGACTGTTTTTGATCTTAGAAGTACCAACTTTTGTCATTCCATGGGATGGTATGGAAATTAAGCACCTTTACTTTTCTTTGATGTGTAACTGCGTTGAACTGGGCACATAATACAGTGCATTTAAGTTGCAACTATTGCAAGAGGGAATAGAAATATTTAGGATGGGCAGGGCAACTTTTATGATTGGATCTGATCTGACTGAGGAGCTTGATGTCAGCATTGTATTTTCTGCCTAAGGGCATGCCCCTAAGGCACATCCTAGCTGCTCCTGCCTGTCATTCTTAACATGCAGGGGAAGTACAAGCTGCAGAAAACAGCAGGAACAGGATCAGCAACTGGAAGAGACATTTTCTTAAGCAGATCATTGTTCTGAGGGATCTCAGCCGTCTCATCTCTGAGACTGAACACTTAATATAAATCTGGTACTTTGGGGCTCCTGCTGCTTCTTGCTTATCATCTTCCTCTAATGAATGAAGAGTGAAAGGTGGAAAAATGGTGGTAATTCAGCAACAAAGATATCCAAGAGCTAGAAAGCCAGCACATCCAGCTATTGATCCTGGAGCTATCCATGGTCGTTGCTTTCTGATGTTTGTATACCCTCAGCAGTCCATAGCTCTGTTGGTATAGTTGGACCAGACTGTGGCTCAGATTGTCTGAGCTCTTAGTTAAGAGGTGATCTCTGGAAATAGAAATGAAGACACACACATTATAAGCTCTTAGATACTTTCAAATACAGAGATAAGCTATAAACATTGCAAATGTCAACACATCACAGTTAACACAGTTAACACCTGAGTTAACACCTATCAGCTCCTTCTTACTATCTGTGAGCTAAAAGCATATGACCTGAGAGTATTCACATTGCAATTTTCTGACAGCGGTGTGGGAGCTCTGCTGCAACATCTGGCATTAGAAGTGTTGAGAAGCAGTCAGTTTATTCTCCTCCAGCTTTTTTTCAGTTTGAGGTTTTGCAGATTCATGGGTTGTTCCACAGTGACATTCCCTCATGATTGGTGGGATATGTCTCTAGCTTTTACTGGTCTATTCTTGACTAGCTGGGGGTGTTGCTGTGGTGATGTTTGGCCTTGTTCACACACCACTCTTCAATGTGTGATATATCTATTTTAATTCAAGGTTGTCTCTCATAATAGCACACCAGTGCTGACAAGTCCACTGTTGGGAAGATTATGACAGAGGTTTTAAATACTGTTCTGTACATGGATTTTATATGACACTTCTGTGTCAGAAATTTCCGTGAAATCATCAGAGAGTTTGGGTTACGAATATTTCCCAACTTTGTAGGTGTCTGTGTGTTACAAGCTGCTTAAAAGTTGTAGAAGGAACTTCAGGTTTGAATATTTCCCTGAGCAAAATTAAAACTCACACAAGTAATCTGTCAATACCAAAACCTGATATTTTTATTAATTGTAAGTGATGCAAAGAGAAAGAGGAAAAAATACGGAAAGGTTGAAAAAAGCATAGGAAGCATAGGAAACATAACACCAAAACTACCTTTCCACCGAGGTGGTGTGTGTGTGGAGAAAGAAGCAGTTTCTGCCTTTCTTTTTTCTCTGTTTCTGCTGCTTTTCAATGTTATCTTCTTTAGCTGCGGGGTGCCTTAGCAGCTTTAGTTCTCTGGAATGTAGCCAGGATGTGTGGCTTTGGTGCTGACCTTAAGCCGTGTCCCAANCCTTAAGCCATGTCCCAGGCCGTGCAGGGTCCCAATTCAGCAGCACCTTTCGGCCCTCAGAAATATGGTCAGGGTAGAAGGAGAAGATATAACTCATGCATGTGGCACGGTGGCTTTCAGTTCTTCTCCGGGCCGGCAGAGTTTCAGTCTCCGGTGGCAGGCAGGCAACAGCACGGGGTGGTGGAGAAAAGGTGAGGGGGAGATGGGGAGAGATTGTCATCTACAGTAAAGAGTTCTGTCTCCCTTTCCTCTCCCTGATTTTCCAAAATTTTTACTCAACTTTTATAGTGTTCAAAGGAGGTTGTATATGGTTTCTTGTTACGTAGCCCTATTCAGATGTTCAAAGGTATATGATAACCATAAATAACAGCAGAATCTTCTGGCAGGAAAATTCCAGCAGGGAGCTCTGGTGAGGATTTCTGGAAAAAATCTGACAGACACTTTTTGGTAGGAAGTTTTGACATTCAGAAATAATGGTGAAACATTATTTTTGGCATTTCTGTATTATCTGGTTGTTACACTGTGGTAGGAACAGGGATTTGCCACTCCCCTAAAAGTTGAGACATCCTTGTTCTACAAGGAATTAATATGGATAGAAGCACTGGAAAGGGAACTGTATGAGATTTAAATCAGCAAAAATGTTTAGGAAGCTAACACATAGCATATCTGAAAAACCTGTGGGAAAAGTCAAGTTGCAAAATTCCAAGTCAATGATGAACACCAGGAAGAGAATGCATAGAATATTTTGGGTAAAGACTAATTTTTAGAGCTGCAGACCAAAGAATTGCAGACCTAACTTGTCGGGGGTTGGAAATTGTTAACTCTGTGTTTTAATTACTGTGTATCATATGTACTATGTTTTATTCCTCATGTATGTAAATCCTGTGTTCTCATTGGTTGTCTCACCTGTCCATCCCCGGTTCCTGGCTTCCCATGGTTACTCTAGCGTCTCCTCTCCCTGGCTGGCCGAGCGGCAAAACCCGTCCCTCTTGGCAGTCTTATAAGCTGCGGGAAAATTGAATAAAGCTCTCTTCACTGCTGGATTCTCTGCGTGCTGCTTGCCCTTTGTTTACCGGCATCGGGGCCTCAGCCGCCCGTCTCTGCCCTCGAGAGATGGGCGGCGGGGGGGCAATTCCTCCCCCCAAACCTCACACTAACTGTAGACTGAATATTTGCGGTTGCAAGATTATGTGATATTTGGGACAGTGAAACACATACAACTATGTCTGTTTTAAATTGCCATTGGCAAAGAAACACTACCATGGGAATGGTTGTGCACAAGACGTGTTGAAGAGCTGTACAATGCAAAAGGTTACAAAAAATTACAAAATCAGAGCTGTGGAGTTTAGATGGGAAAAGCTCATGTTCCCTTGAAATAGAGGAATTCAGCAAAAAATATGTATCTCTGCAGTAACTATACCCTATACTTCTTCCCTGAAAAGTATTCTACACCCGGAGGTCCCCTCCTCCAGCTCCCTCCTCCCATTTTTACTTTCTGTGTCCAGTCCTTCCATTCCCTGCTTGTACCATAAACATTACTTCCGGAAAGTAAGGTAGTAGCCATTTTTTAAGGAAAAAATAGTTATCCTCTGCAGTGCCTTTTGGTGGTATATGTGAAAATACAGAATGAGAAAGAAAAATCACAGAAGAGGAAGGACAATGACAAAATATGGTGCAACCTGGGGAACTGCTACAAATCTGTTCTAGAGTCTTCATTATGAATTAAAGGATAATGCTTCTTAGTGTGCTTGTCCCCACACAAAGAAATCAATATGTGGAACAGTCTTCCTTGTAGCATCCTCTCCTTATTACTTCTGTTTTCTCTGGAATAGAATGCGGGTTTACCCAGTTTAACAGCTTAACAGCACTGTCTGTCTATGGTTTCAGAACAGACTATCATAATATATTGCCAGATGCTGCATTTAAATCAGTATGGAGAACAGATTGACATAGGGACAGGGAGACAAACTATTTCACTGTTGTCCTAATGAAAAATAATTAAATGTCTGATCATATGAAAATAGCTACTCTGCCTTCCTTTCTCCCTGTTCCCGAAGTCAAACTATTGCAGCTATGTGGAAGCATGGGTTCCCTGTGTCATGAGCTGTTCATAGGGAAAAGATGTAGGCAGAGATCTTTTCCTTAAAGATTAAGTCTAGGCTTTCACCACTGGCAGTAGATAGGCAATCTTCCAGACGTCATGAACCACAGGAATTAACTGTCTCCCACCAGTACAATATTAAGTCACAGACCTCTAACATTATCACATTTCTTCTGCTTCGGAAATGCCTGTGCTGAGACTCCGGAGTATTAGGATATTCTCATTGGGGAGGATGGTTAATCTCCTTTTTAGAAAGCCTTTGAATATCTCTCAAGAGGGTTCGCAGTATCTTGCAGGCTTCAGAGACTGCAGGTTGAGTAGTGCAGTAGCCTTGTTTTCCTTCTCGCAGACAAAATTCTTCAGTTCCTTGTAATAGAGATGGATTTGCCTGGGTTTAGCAGACTTAGTTTCTGTCCCTATTTTTCAAATGTTTTCTTAATTTTAATTTAATTTCATGCAACATTGATTCTGTAGGGTAGGACTCTGCAGACCCCTTCCCTGTGACCTGTGCAGGCTGTTATCAGATCGTTCAACCTCCTAATGAAATTTTTGTCCCTTTCCATGACTGAATTCACTAGAGAAATAATCTCTTGATAGAATGAGGGTGGTGAACCTCAGATAGCTACCTTTGTTTTAGTTCTCCTGAACATCCCACCAGGATGCCTCTCTGGCCTTTTTTCTTTTTGGTTTTTTTTTTTTTTTAAGGTCCAGAAGCTGGTGACTGATCTCCGATTATCTTCCTGATCATTTTGAATTACCTTCAGCTACAGAGAAAGGACGAGATATATAAATATTTCAAGAACTGTTACTTGCATATAACAGGAGGATTGCAGAGTTGCTGAATTATTGCTTTAAGGGCTGTACTTTGTGTCGTCACTAACTTTGGGCACTCTGGATTGCATCTCAGTGTGAAGCTTTCTGCTTAGTTCAGGAGAGAAACCACAGTGTGTGCACAGGCTGTGTACCCAAAGTGTACTCCTGCTAACTCCAAGTGTGGATACTCAGCACATTCATACCTAGGAGACATGGTGCTGCTCTAAACCACTAATAAACCACTAATGCAGATTCACCTTAACTGTGCGAGTTAAGTGTGTTTTTTTTCTTTTTGGTTTTGAGAAGTTCATCCTTAGGGGAGAAAATAAGATTCCTAAAGGCAGTCTGAGGAAGAAGGCCTAATGCAGAAAAATTGAAGAAATATGCAAGAATTTTCTTCCACAGGAACATTCAAAGAAATATTTGCTTTAGCTTGTTTCTGTCAAAATTGAGGGAATTAAATGTTTGTCTGTATGTTTGATAATTTATTTTATTTGATGTGTTAAACATTTAGAACTCAAAACAGTCCAGCAATTTAATTACCTGGGAAGCATCATCTCCTCAGATGGTAAGATCGACAAAGAAATTGACAACAGG
>VYXB01003947.1:4693-41709 GCA_013397135.1 Pachyramphus minor | reverse complement strand
CAATATCTCAACCTCAGCCCTGTTGATCATCACCACTGGTCTACTCTGGTCTCCAATTGGGAGGCCTGGAGACACATTATCTATGACGCTGCTGCCTCCTTTGAGAACACACGCAGGATCACTCTCAAGAAGAAAAGACAACGCAGAAGGAATCGCGTCCAGTCGATATCACCTGGGGAGTCTTTCTGCTGTGCCTTTTGCAAACGGACTTGTCTGTCACGCATTGGCCTTTTCAGCCATCAACGAGCCTGTAGCAAGCGTGGGTAGAGCCCTTTGAAATCTTCGTTCGCGAAGCCAAGCCATGATAAACATATAAAGGAAAAATGAAAATACTGGATTTAGTATCTATTTACTATGGTTGTAGTATCTGTTAACTACTAATCATTCTTATTTTCTTGCAGATATCCAGAGTATTTTTGATGGCTTACCTGTTTTTCTTTTGTAGTACTGTTTTCAGGCTAAGGTTATTAGAGGAAAATGTTCCTTTTATGGACTATGGACTTTTATGGACTAACTGATACAACATTAATACGTGCTTGTCAGTGTCCAGTAGCAGATTCCTAGGGAAGAATATAAGAACTGGAAAATCAGATAGCAATACTTTCCCAGTTAATTCTGTCTTGCAGCTTTTTTCTTTTGCATGTTGAGAGATGAAAGAAATTTTCTGTGACTGAGTTAAATTGAAGTTGCTAAAGGCTCAGTGCAAAACATTAATCAATTCTTGGTGAACGATAGAATCAGGTTTTTGTTGGTGTCCAAATACACGTGCAAGAAATCCGGTATCACTCAGCTGGTTGTGTGTCCAGACGTATTTCAGTGCGCAGTGGAAATTGAGGAGGAGAAATTCTAATCCAGCACCTCCGTCCTGTTAAACACAAGCGGTAGGTGGCGCTCTGACTTTGTTTTTCCTCAGGACATCACCTTTTCAGGAATACTGGAGCAGCGTTCACAAAAAAGGTTTTGAGATACACTCAGATGAAGGAAGCTTTGTTTATAGATCCTCATCCTAATAAAAAAGCCCAGAACACCTTTTAAGTTTGTGGAAAAGCACCTATGCTTCCCGTGGGCGTTAATAATTGCTCTTTTATTCCCTACCTCTAAATATATTCTATGGGTACAAAGACACTGCAGACTTCTGTAGGACCCTCCTTGTTGATCAGGAGAAAACACAGGCAGAGACCTTTTCGCATAAGGATTAGGAAGGCAAAATAAATGCCACCAGTAAGACTTAAAGAACTGTTGGGCATCTCTGTGGAAACACTGAAAACTTACTGTTTTTTCCAAGTGTCTTCTGTAAGCCAACAGCTACTGCAAGTGTGTCTGTCCCATTCACAACTTACTGTGCTGTGCATGAGAAGCAGCATCTGCTTTGATTCAGTTATGCTGTGTCATACAGCTCTTGCTGCTACCAGTATGAAAGGGAAGTCTGAATTTGAACCATGGGAAAGCTGGTGAACAGGAGGGCAGTAGCCAAAGTGATTCTGAGCTTTCTAGCCATGCTGTACACACAAAGCCTAAGCTCTAACTGTATTTAGCTAGTAGTGCCCTGTGATGTGTTTTTACTAAGCAGAATTTCTTTGTGCTATACTTGGTCACTGATGCCTTCTAAGCACAATTATTACACTTACCTAAGAATAATCTGAGATTTATGGGGACAAAGGAATTATGTCAGAGTTCTGATTGCTTGTGGATTCTGCCATGCTCCATGGTGCAGCTTAAAATGTGGATCCCAGTGCCTCTTCTTGGTATCTTTGTTGAGGCTGGCTTTGGAATCTCTGCTAGCTGCACAGAAGTGGACAACCTTCATGTGATGATGTGATGGACAGTAGAATCTTGGCATAAAAGTTAGTTTCACAAAGGAGGAAAAACCTGACTTTATTTCAACAAGAATGATTGCGTTATTAGGTAAGTAGTTCATCCTCCTTTAGTTTCTTTATTTTGACTATATTGTGCTCAAGTGTTTGGATAAAGCAGGTTTTGGCCATCTGTTAAGTGAAAGCAGGTTATTACAGACAGATGTTGTTGGGCTGCTTTCACAAGAATCCAGGTTCTTTATGGTCTCTAGACACTCATGAGGATGTACTAGGGAGAAACTGCCCTAAAAATGAACGGAGTATTTTCCACCTTTTGGAGAATGCAAGTGTTAGTAGAGAATGGGTTAGCATATTGGTGCACAGTAGTATAAGGATGTGGGTTTAGTGTGGGGAGAAACGTGTGCCTCTCTGGCTTATTGAGATGGCTTTGAAGATTATTGAAAACCCTATATGAAACCAGTCTTGTTGAATTTGTGTATATATTGTTGGTGGGATTAGAAGTGAAGTACAAGGTGACCTTTCTGCGTGCCCGTTTCCCTGGTTGGGAAATGTATTGGTAAGCAGCAAAGTTCAGCCTGACTGTGTGCCCAAATGTAGGCAATATGTATGCAGAGAAAAAGAAAAAAAACCAAAACTTAAGTGCACCTGAAAAATAGGATCTGAAAGTTGTATAATATAAAGTTCTGTTTGTTTTGGGGTGTTTTGGTTTTTTTTCTGTGATGTTTGTTAAATGTTTGTTTTGTAAACTGCAGAACAGAGTGTTTGATTTTACAATATCAGTCTCATGGAAAACACTGCTGTTTATGACTTCTGGTTTGAAGAGCACTCTGTTATGAAGAGTGAAGATCTGAGTTAGTTGCAAGAATCAAAGCATGAAGAAAGTGCTTGGTTATAGATATTAAAAAAAATGGATATCTTTAGGAGTTCTAATTAACACTTCTGTGGAGAAGAAAAAGGTAAATAGAAAACATTTGCTGGAACATACCTAGTTATTAAAAAAGGAGCTAATGAAAGAGGAGTGGGGTTTTCAGGTCTTCACATTTTTTGGGGAAATTGTAAACAATTTGGCAGCGATGTACAAAGAAACCCTGTAGTAAATTGAAAAAAATGGTAAGATAGACTGCAATTCCATTATATTGACATCAGCTGTAAACAATCATAGTGGTAGGTTGTATATTGTAATTAGTGGATTCACAATGTAACGATTAATGGGAGATGGAAAGCTGAAACAATTTTATTTCTTAAAGATACCATGGTCTATCTGAAATTGTAGTAATTAAGATGTTTAGAAACAGATGGAGTTAAGACATTTACATGTATAACAGTGAAAATGAAATCATATCTGATAGCTGATATTCAAGGAAAACTCAATATCAAAGGAAAATATTAGAAATAGGAACTCGATTTGCAATGTCAGAAAATAAGAACTATTGATTCACTGTATTGATTCTTTTAAAAATGTGTATGTGCATGAAAGTCTGTGTACTTGTTCTCTGCTAACAAAAAAGTTTGAGAGAAAAGTGTTAATTGCAGAAAACACTGTTTCCTTGCAGACATTTGCTGGAAATAAAAAGTATTAATTAATTTATGCTATAGTAACAACAAGTTTTACTATAGCTGCTGAAGGACCAGGACTACTGAAAGCCTTGACAGCAATTCAGTTTTATGACCATTGTATGCAAGACCTAATCAGGTCTCTGATTTTACTTCTTCTTTCCCATTGTTCTTCAGCCCCCCATTCCAAGGGCCATGCAGTAGTGAAGAGAAGGAAGCAACGAGAAAGCATTCTTAAAGGACCAGGCCTAAGGGTCTAGAAACAAACAGGAGAAAAAAGCCAGAGGAGGAACTGGCATGGTGGCAGCCATGAGACAGCTTCTTCAGCCTCACCAAAGAGCCTTCAAACAGGTGTGTATGCTCAGCTTTGAGAAAATGCATTTTTGATAATCCTGTTGAAATGTGAATTAATCAGACACATGAGGTGTTAGCAGAGTGACGGCCCAGTGTGTATCAGTTCCTCAAAATGCTAGTTGAGTTGGAGTTTTTCCCTCAAGTCAAAGTTATCTAGAGCCCAGACCCAGGTCAAGACATACCCAGTCCTTCAGAGTCTGATTACTGAGAATTCTTGGCATCATATTAGAAACTGTGAGGTTCTTATAATAGAGAACACATTAACTGGGAAATAACTCTCTGGCAGTGCTTAAGCAACACCTTTGCTGAAGTTAAATGTTTCCAGTCATAAAGCCAATAACAAAGTCTATTTAGGATTACACTTAAGAATTGTATCTCAAAAGCTGTTATGGGAATTGAAAATCACTTATATAAAAAATGCAACATTAAAGCAAAAGAAATAATTCAAAAACTAACCTATAAAAGTTGTTCAGATAATTTTTTTGACATCAAGATGAAGTCAGTATCATTGTCAGTTCAGGAAAAGTTACAAATTACTGTGTATTTTGTAGTGTTACCCAGTGCCATCCAAGGGCTAACAGTGCAATTCAAACATGCAGTGAGACAATGACAGAATGTAATTACTAATATTTCATCTGGAACAAACCCATACATTCTCCTCTTTCTTTGCCATGAGAGGGTAGTTTTGAATTTTCTTGGTGGGGAGGAAGCATGCACCAAGTTATCTATTTCTGCTAGTTTGTCTAAAGCAAGCTCAGTACTGTAAATTTTAAAAGAGACAGCTATGAAAAAATACAGGAGAGGAGGTTAGCACAAAGTAAAGAGCTAGGAGCTACCCAATTATCTACAGTTTCTGTTATTTATTATCACCCTGGTTTCAGTGGTTGCATCATTGTAAGTGAGGTGAAGTCATAAAGTATTAAAAAGTGATTTTATTTTTTTCTATAATTTTGGTGGGGTACTGAGGTGCTGTTGCAACTTAAGGTAACAGCTTATCAAATGAAATGTAGTGCAGCAAGCTATTTAATCTTGCAGAGGGGACATGGATTTTTTACACAGTAGTAGGCAGTACTGGACAGTACAAGACAGTAATGTTCCATTGCTAAAGGGGTTTAGAAACATAAGAGGCACTAACATGCTTAGGGCAGGATGAAGAGGAGGTGGCAAAAGCCAGAGTGTGGCATGCAGTAGTGAAGAGAAGAAAGCAATGAGAAAGCATTCTTAAAGGACCAGGCCTAAGGGTCTAGAAACAAACAGGAAAAAAAAGCCAGAAGCATTAAAGGAAGAGAAGAAATGCTTTAAGAAGAAAGAAGCTGTGTAGGGAGGACTATGGCCTCAACCAGCATGATCCACATACTGTCATATTGCAAGATTTTTCCTTTGTCAATGTGAAACTGACACTTTTGCAAACTTTGATTTTGCATCATCATTTACTTTTCCATGATTGGGCATTGTAGTGGGTTGACTATGACGAACTGCAAGACACTCACCCAGCTGCTCTTATTCACATCGGACAGAGGGAGAAAATAAGATAAAAACCCTCAAGGGTCAAGATACAGACAGGGGGATTACTTACCAATTACCATAAAGGCAAAACACACTCAACTTCAGGAAAATTAATTTACTGTCTGTTAAAAATAGAATTGGATGATGAGAAACAAAGACAAAAATTAAAATACTTCTGTCCCACCCTCTTTTTCCTGGGGTAAGCTTCACTCCTCTGCTGCTTCCTCTACGTCCTTCTCTCCA
The DNA here is from genome assembly GCA_013397135.1 of Pachyramphus minor. Classification (NCBI taxonomy): domain Eukaryota; kingdom Metazoa; phylum Chordata; class Aves; order Passeriformes; family Tyrannidae; genus Pachyramphus; species Pachyramphus minor. The sequence continues at coordinate 36,238 of VYXB01003947.1, read as the reverse complement.
CACACAACAGTACAAAGGGATGGGAAATAAGGATTGCAGCCAGTTCATAACACTTTGTCTGTACGCCTCTTTCCTCCACTTCTCCCTTGCTTGGGTATGGATCCTTTCATGGTCTGCAGTCCTTCAGGACAAAGCCACTCCTGCATGACCTCTCCAGTCTGCAGTTCATTCAGAGCACATCTGTCTGCTCTGTCACAGTGTCTACCATGGGCTACAGTGTGAATATCTGATCCAACCTGATCCTCCATACGCTGCAGGGTGACCACCTGTTTCCCCATGGTCTTCTCCATGGACCGCAGGGGAATCTGCTCCAACGTGTGGAGCATCTCCCCCCTGCCTGCTTCACCTTGGGATCTGCAGAGCTGTTTCTCACATGTTTTCCCTAACACTCTAATGAATAATGGGTTTTGCCTTTTCTTAAAAATATTCTCCCAGAGGCGCCACCGTCATGGCTGTGGGGCTCAGCTGTGCCCTCTGGTGGATTGGTTGGAGCCGTTTGGAACCAGCTGTGTCACATACTGGACAGCCCTGTCCTCTGCTCACTGTGACTACTTTTGCAGCCCCTGCTGTCCAACGCTTTGCCATGTAAACCCAATACAATCATCATGACATCTCTAGGAGCTTTCTTCAATAAATGTAGGAGACAGAGAGGGTATGTATGGTGTCACTACGTGCTGGGCCATGTAGTGTTTGAAAAATATTGATGCTTATAGTCTTCCCTATGGCCTAGATCTGAAGAATACCGCATAAGATTTGAAGAATACTGCGGCATTTTATTGTTCTATTTTTTCAAATGGGGACAAAAGTAATTGATGAAGTCCTCGTGCTTATTTGCATGTGGTTGTTGGGGTTAATGCTCTTTCTCACTGGGTAGTACAACCTTACCCAGACAGTAAAGGATCACATTGCCAACTCAAGCATGCACTTTTCTTGTGCCACAGCATGATGGAGCATTCCTTTGGTAGTCTTTCTGCTGGCAGAGATGGCTGTGAGATTTGTAAGTGCCAATGTTTCGAATACTTTGTGAATAATTGGAGCCTGATTTGCCCTTCATTACCAATGTGAAGATGCAAGAGAAAGATTTTACTGGCTGGAATACAGTTTCTGCAGCAGCTCACTTCCCAGCCTACAGCAACTACTTGCAGCACTTGTAATACACAGGAGGATCTCAGAATCTGAAGTGCTATTTGCAGACTTATCAGTAGTAGTAGTGATAACTCTCCCTGTCATTAAAAAAATCTATTAAATGATTGCTAGTGAAGTGTTATTTTAGGAAAAAAAATTACTCGTCTTGTAAATCCATGCTGGTTTTCAGAGACACCATTGTGATAGTTTCCAGTTCAATTGCTTTCTGTCTTCTCTTCTGGCCTTTGATGAGTCAGAATCTACACAAGGACTGGCATTGTTATGAGTATGCACAAAATGAGAAATTCCCTATTTTAGGAAAATGTAAATGCCTCTTTCATAATTGCTGTAGTCTATTCTAAAGGATAATTTATGGATGTAAACTACACATATGACAGTTGAAACTGCATAACCTTTACTGGGAATAACATACACCTCTACAGAACAGTGAGAGGAAAGGGTTTCCAGCTCTGGTCACACATGTAACAGTGTGTGGGGAAATCTGTATGGCATTTTCTTGATATGGCCAGTGTACCAACAGCTGATGCGACAGGAATATGAGTGAGTGAACACAATAGCCCAAACTATTCTGAAGGGTGTTTGCCCAAAAGCTGATACTGCTAGGAAGAAAATAACAATGATGATATGGGTTTTAGATGACCTTCATTATGATTAAATTATAACCAAGAAATTACCAAGATACAGTTGAGAAAAAAAATCAGCTTGGAAAGGTAAAACAAAAAGCTGGAAAAGTAAAACAAAGCTTGAAAATTTGTGTTTGAGAGGAGAGACCTTGGAGTGAGTGTGATAGTACAGCAGCTTAGCCATATGCCATGAGCATCCAGGTATTGGAGTAACAGTATGGGGGCAGCAGAGAGGCCTACACCTTAGATGTGTATGTGTGAACTCGTGGCATGTTTTTTCGTCAGTGTGTAGCTCAGCAGATTGTAAGGATCTACATAAAACTACAGAACCCATATCTCCATCAGCAGCTGTGGGTAAGGATGGGCAACTTGTCCAAAAGTGAGGTTACATGGTGTAAATGCAGGAGGGAATGCATGTGTCATTTGAACAGGAGCTCCAGAGGAGTGGTGGGTGGGTGGCAAGGAGGATAATGCCTGTGGTGGGTGGTAGAGAGAGACAGGTCTCCCTTTAGAAGAAGAACTGACATCAATACACAAAGGCTTTGCATTTGAGGGGTAAAAAGAGGAGCAGGAAGGGGAATGTGGGATAGATAGATCAGCAAAGAGGACATTCCGGAACACCAGAATTCCGGAACACCAACATCCTCCAGAGAGGATGGAGGAACTGAGAAAACATAACACAGTGGTTGACAAGTGCAGTGCTGGAGCACATTGTTCCAGAGAGGGAGGGAAAGTCATGCAACACTTTAGATGATTGCCAGCCAAAGAAGAACTGCATAATTAGAAAATTACAGTTAAGAGGAGCTTCTGTGAAAATACATATTGGAACCTCCTGCCAAAAAACTCCCAAAATGTTGCTATTAATGTGACTGTAACTGATTGTTGCAAACATAAGAAACCTTAGTGAAGGAGAGCTACATGCTGCTGAAGGAAGCTTCTTTCAGTTCAGAGAAGCAGTATTGTGAAATTTGTGAGGGAAAAGAGCAGGAGAAGTGAGGGGATTTCTTTGAGTGGTGACTGACTGTTTCCAAGGCTCAGCAAGCTTGGGCAGTGAGGGATGAGGTGAAGGCATTCCACTGCTCTGCGTTTAGAAAGTTGGAAATTGTTCACAGGAGGAGATCTCACATGGAGCTGCTGAAATAAAGTGTTCATGTCTGCCTCTGCCTTTTCCGCTTTTTTTTTTCCTCCAGCAGTACAGATTTTATCAGTAGGGAAAAAGAGATATTGTTTAATGAAACAAGAGCAAAATATAATTCTTACTGGAAATAATCACAGCTGCATGAATGACCAAATGTCTGCTAAAGGTGATTTTCTCAACCCTTTTATTTCAGGAAAAATGTGCTTGATAGCACTCTGGATATTCTCACCTGTACTTGGCTCTTCATGTCAATGACCTGTGCACCATTCCCATGGGAGCAGAGAGACATAGGTATGCACTAATTGTGTCTTCTGTTACTGTAATCAATGCTACTATCTGGTAAACTCTCACAAAAAGCAAAACTTTCTCAAGGCAGAATTCACCAATGAGTAAGATATTAGTGTGCATTATGTAATGAATGTCCAATCAGTGATTGACGCAGCTGCTGGGCATTCTGTATTAATGTCACTACCTGCTTGAGAATAAAGGCTTTTTCTCTCTTGTGTGCTTTGATGACACCACTTGTTGTTCTTGTTGGCCACCTCAGCATACATACCCTAACAATGAAGGGCAATTCCCTTTTTGAGAACAGAAACATCCCAGTACAGTGTTCATGTTCCAAACAAGATAAACTCTTAGCATTAGCACATGAATGGCTGAGGTAAATTACAGCCTACTATTAAAGGTAATATATGAGATTCTTTTTCAGTAGAGATGGTCCAAATACCTTTATTATCACATTTGGACATACTGGTAAAAAACTCATAAAATTAAAGACTTAAGTTTGATGTTGACTGCCAATGTAAACAGGGTCAGGGTGCTGTGGCTGCTAGAAGAGAGCTGTACCATTCAGTGATGTATACATTTATTTACTCAGTAGCACAGGTGTAGTTATTCCTGCTCTATGAGCAGATCTACCTCCCTCCCACCAAGGTGCACACGTACACATGAATCAGAGCTTCAGCCCTGCCAGTCTGGTTTAGACCTACTAAGTAGCAATGGGGAAGCAAGATGCTTGCTCTGACTGGTTATGTGCTGCATCCACTGTGGACAGCTCAACTCCTGCACATGGTCGTTCCTTTCCTTGCACTTTTGCTTCTGTAAATGTTAGACATCTGTGTATTTTGATTCTCTTTCAAGCTGATAGTGCTATAATTATTTATTGCTTTCTAAAGGCTTTGCTAATCTTGTAGTCCCAGACCAGCTCTTGAATTTTCTCCATCACTGAGGCCAATTAGAGGTTGCTACCAATTATAGTTTATGTTACTCTTCAGGCTCTGCCCTGGTATGTTTCAGAAAAATGGATATATTTGTTATCCAGTTCTCACCAGATGAATCTGATCACCTTATGCTGCAAGTAATCAACAGCAGTCCATTGCACAGGTAATCTGTGTTTCTGCTGTGTAGTATGACAGCTGGGAAAGGTTTAAACCAATTTTCTGCAAAATCTCCTTGGAGTTCCTCTGGGATCTCTTGCCTGCTTGGCCTGTGGCTTATTTAACATTGCTGGTGGTCAGGTGAGAAAAATAATTTGTAACTGAGCAGTGTAATTGATGTAAAAACCTAAAAATCAGTATATTGGATTTTCAGTTATGTCTGCTAAACTGTCTCCATGCAAAGCTTAGGAAACAGTGCCTGCATTTCAATAATCTTCCTCACCTTTTTAAGCTTCCTTGACATGAGAGGCGTGTGCATGATCTGTAGGTATTTCCAGTATTGTATTTCTATGCAGCTGTTGCTAGGGTAATGCAAGACTAGTGCCCTACCCCCTGAATTCTGTGTCCTCACTACAGAAGGGGTGCTGCAAGTGAGCTCTAGTGTGTAGCTTCCTGCTTGGTTTCACCAGGAAGAGCAACTTTTCTTATGTGAACCAGAATTGCCTGTTATTGCAATGCACTCCAGCTACGAATATATATAGAGGGCACACCTAGAAACAGTCCACGGTGCTCACTAAGCTGCTGATGTAGACACCTGTGAGTGCTTTAGATGGTGCTTGACACCTTGTTTCACCTGCATGCCCCATGCGATTTCTTTTAGTCCCCAAGAGATTCATGGCTAGTTTTAGGAAAGCATTGTCTTCTTTCTGCAATTTTGTTGGAGATATCTTTGTGGCAAGAAACAAATCCGTTTTCTTTAAAAGACTTCTCAGTGTTACTCTGTCCTTGTACATTGTCCTGGCACGGGGAGAAGATGTTTTTATGTTTCTAGAGTTACCAGGCACAGGAAATCTTTCTTGTTTCTGAGAAGGGTAGAGAAAAGAGGTGAGGTGAAGAACAATCAGGAGGATGCCTGGCATTTCCAAACCTGCAACTGGTGACTATGAAAAGAGTTCATCAAACATTATACTTGACTACTTAGGTAGACAAAAGTCTTTGTAATCTAGGCTTGAGGTTTTTATTCAAGTTGCATCTTAAAAAAAATGACCAACTGTTTTTTTTCCTGCCCACTTCAACTGACCAGAAGATAAAAGAAGGTTGATCATACTACTGCAAAAGGGAGAACTAGCTGTCAAAAGCACAGGTGTAATTCTGCAGGATGCTGAAATGTACTTTGACCACATTATTTGTCCATGAGAGCGCTACTGTATAATGACATTGAGTACAACAGCACTATATGGATAGGAGGTGATATGACAAGTTTTTTCTGAAGTATCACAGGCTGTTCTTCATTCCTTGAGCTGTTTTTAATCCCTACAGAAAGAAAACACAGCTTTTCCCTCTTGCTGCAATTTTATAAATGTTTTCCTGTTTCTTCATGTCCATTTTGTGCATAATCTGCCCCAGCAGACAAAGCTAGATGTACGCTATTCCTGTGCACTTCTTTCAATGTGACTCATATGGTATTTCAAACTAAAAATATGATACTATATCTGTCCTTTACCAGAGTAAGAACCTGCAACTAAGCAATATATAGCACAGCTGCTGAACTGCAGAGTAGGTTGATAATGAAGTACAGACACTGAGTATTTTGTTTTACAAAGTCCCTTATGCAGTGCATCAGCTCCATCATTTGGGAAACTGAATAGGATGAAACCATTGCTTCTGCTGACATTGGCTGTCCTCAATGGTTTCTGAGTTTTCAAAGACCCTTTCTTTAAGGAACTGCAGCATATACGTATTAAATAAAAAATGCAAAAATTTCAAAGGATTTCAAGGATTTCTACCTTAGAAAAACCCCTGACTTTTGACTAGCAACAGATGCATTTGAAATGAAAATAAAAGGTATATAAGGAGACCTTCAACCTTAAATAACGTTCTGTGGACTGAGGTTACAGTTCAAGATGAAGTTGTATAACAGTTAAAAATACCTGCATTTTAATTTGTATCTATGGGAGACCTGCTACTGTTCTGTTCAGCCAGCATTATGGAAAACTCAGATCATGCTGGTGGGTCAGTGCTTTTCTGTCATGGCTCTCTTAGACAAGACCATTCAAAGGGCAGTAAGTCTGTTGCCAGACCACAACAAATCTACCTGCCCCAGAGGTATTTTGATCTGCAATATTCCTCAGCCATTCCTTATCAAATCTCTTAACTTTATCCTCCCTGCAGTATCTGCTATGTCAGATATGTAGTATCTGACAGCAGCTGCAGGGCAACTTTTAGAGATAGCCGATAAGACAGAGGATGCAGCACAGTAAAAATCAGTCTTTTTCAATGGCTGGAGGGAAGAGAAGGAACCTCAGAAAATATCCAGATAAAGCAATAGAACAAGAGAGATTTTGATGGAAAAGGAAAAGACAGCAAATCATAAAACCATGCTGAGATATCTTTCTCTGGGAAATTAATTGCGACTCTTTTATCTTCCAGTTAAATAGTTGCAACCAACTAGTTCTATGTCAGTCACTGACTGATAGTCAACTGTGTTGCTCCATTTCAATATACATCTATTTCTCTACATACTTGGTAATTTATGTGGAAAAAAACCTCAAACCATTTTCTTTCACGGTTTCAGAGTAGACATTAGATTTAGAAGTGCTTTCAGTGTTCCAAGGAACTTGTTATGCCATACTTGTCATAAGTAGTCATGTTTACTGACTATACTTAGGAAAAATATATGCTGTGTAGAGCAAACACTTTAAAAATCAATACTTCTCTTTTTCTAGTCTTTTCATCAATCCACCAACACACTTTAAATGTTATAGACCATTGCATGTTAATGTAGGGTCATGCAGTATGTAACTGGAACTATGACATAAGCGACTGTTAAAGAAACATTGTTTAAAAAACTGTCCGTCAACGTGCTTTTGATTGCAATCCTGCTGGGTTTTGAGATGTAGATGTGCTCTAATACTAAATAACTTTTCAAAGAAGCAGTAAAATGGCATGCAATATTTTTAGATTTTTTTTTTAATCATGAAAGAATTTCAGAGATTCTAATACAGCCCATGCAACTGCAATGACTAATTTTATTTCTTGTGTTTCTAAGGGGAACAAAACAACCATTTTACTCAGCCTCCTGGGATTTTATCTTTGCATAGACCCTTCCAGTTGATGAGGTAGACAACAAATACACTGTATTGTAGCTGTGCTGTTGAGCACTGCGTTCATTTATTTGATCTCTGGAAGTCTAAAAGTTACTGTCCTTAGCCTCATGAGTAACCTTCATCTCTTCATTTACTCAACAGCAAAAACCAGACATCTCTAAAACACTTCATCTCACTTGCTTTTATAGACCTATCTTAGGATGAAATGGAGAGAGATTTTATAAAAACAGCTTGAATCTCCAAAAAACTATCACTGATTATCTGTGGCAGGTGTTTGGCACAAAAGCACTTTTAATATTCATTGTGGGAGGCCTGAACCAGGCTAGTTTGGAGTAGCTAATGTACTGTCCCTGAATCCACTGCATAATATCTTCCCTAGTCCAAGTTAAGAATTCACTGCCAAACTCTGGTTAAGCTGACAATTAAGATTAAGTTGAAAGGCATTAAAGGTAAGCAAGTTGCCATTACCCCTGAAAAACATTTGTAAAAAAAAGTCATGCATGATTTTAGGAAGTGTCAGAAACTTGAAAAATAGCAATTGCACAGTCATGTTTTATAAAATCACATTTATTTGTTCTAAAATTTAAATTGAAAAAAAGCTTTATGCATTCATTGCATCCTCACCTGATTAAAAATAATCTGGTGTTAATTTGGATGTGAGAAATGTTTGCAGTTCTGCTTCAGAAAGTATTATTAAAACTTGATGGGAGCTAATAGCAAGCACAGGCAGCAAGTATTAATAATGCTGGAGACCTAGCATAATCAAGTCATAGTATCTGCTTCCAAAGGGATGTTTTTGTCTTCTCTGCAGGGCTTCATTTTCTATTATAGACAGTAGGGCATCATGAGCAATTGGAGAGATCAGCCTCCCAGGCATGACAGTTGTGTCTGCTCCTACCTTCAAGTTATGCTCCGTCTTCCTTTTCTGGTTACATGTCAGATGAATTAATGACAAGTACTAGGCCTGCAGTAATAAGAAAACACTTTTTTTTTTTCTAAGACCTCCGTTTGCTTTAATGCAGATATGTGTGCTTACTGTGACCCTGGAATAGAGTTGAGTGAAGAGAATGGTGTAAGGGATGAAGTCACACTAGAGATAACAATGCTAATAGATTCAGTAATCTGGGCCAGTAGCCTGAAAACACTAACTGGTAAAAAAACCCCAAACCCACAACTTTTCAAGTACAAGATCTTTTTTCATGTGTAAGTACAAAAGTCAGTCAGATGTTTGTCACTTTCTAAACCCTCAGGACCATCTACAGAGAAATCTGTCACTTTGCAAGTGTACAAGAGTAGGAACAAGAAATTGCTCTATCAGGCTAGATCCAAAAGGCTTATCTCTTAGAAAGATGAATATTCTTGATGCTTTCTGAGGCTTACGTTCCATGTCCACTTACTTACACAACCACTTCCTATCCCTGCCATGGGAGAGGGTCCCCAGATTTGTGGTCTGGATCAGATGTGCTTTATGGTGTACTCCCTGAAACCACATATAAGAAAGTTATGGAAGTACACAGATGAAAAAACAACCCAGATTTTACTTTACTTTGAGATTGTGAACCTACATAACTCAGAGTAGTTATGTTAGACTCAGCCTTAGTAGTACCTGTAAGACTATACATGATGCCTCATCCTCTGTGTATGGATTACCTTTTTCCAGTTTCAGAGACCCTGGTAATTGCTTTAATTCTGAGGGGGAAGAGTACGAAAACAGAGAGTGACATGACAACATATGAAGAAATCCAGTTAGTGGCACAAACTTTTTATGGAGTGATTTGGTCATTGAACTATGCTACTTATAAGAGAATACAGTCAAGGCTAATGTCATGACACAAAGATACTCAAACACAAACTTAAAGGGAATTCTGAATTTTGAAACAGGCCTGAATGAGGACATGATGTTGGAGGCAATGTTGTTCAGGGCCAAGCCTGTGTGCACAATGAGGGTTTGTCTTGTGTGTTATGTAAAGGGCCCATGCAGCTAAAAACAAATAGCCATAATTTCACATAAGTTACAGCAAATCTTAAGTTTTCTCAAAAGCTCCTTTTGTGCTAAGATTGGAGTGGGTTTATTTGGAAGAGAGTGTAGCCTGGCCTGTGGAATTACAAGCTGAGATAGGATAAATTGCAGAAACTGTACTAGAGGACCAAGCCGATCTTCAAATGTAGAAATGAGTGTAAAGAAAAGCTGTAAAACTGGTATGATATTCTTCTTTTCACAGTAGACTGAAAAACTCCTAAGAATGGAAGCTCTTTGCTGAGGGCACAAGGGGTACAGGGGAGTTAACGTGCATGTAGGGCACAGGCACTCAGATAGACAAATATTCATAAATGAAGGAATTAAAAAGATTAAAAAAAAAGTGATGTATTTCAATCCCTAGCCAAGTTTCTGTGTTGTCCTTTACCTAAGCATTTGAGCCCATATCTAGGTGTAGGTCTGCCAAGTGGAATTTCTTCATTCACAGCTTCTATTTTTCTTTCTGGGTTGAAACACACCTGCAGCTATTGCCTGCTATTGCCTTACTCCTCAGATCTAACTGAAAGTTGAGAAGCTTTACTTTCAACAGGATTTGGAGATTCAGTGCTGCAAGCTGGGAGACTTATTTTTTTAGGTAACTAAACAGAGATTTGTAACTTCAATCAAGATGCAAAACACCTGAAAAATCATGCATTTCACCTCATTATGGAATGCTGAACAGTTTGATACCTGAACCATAATTGTTTGCTTTAGAAAAAATAAAATCTATCAGTATCAATGATAAAACTGAAAAACAGATGGGGTCACATTCTGTGGTGAGGAAGTTTTTTTAAGCTGTATAGGATGCTGACAAGCAGTATGGTGTGGTGAGAAAGCAATGTGTCTTGGAATAACATTTCCCCAATTCCAGATATTCTGCCATTTTGCCCAGTAGTCTCACACCATTTGGTTTTGTTTTTCTTTTTTTTCCAACCTCTGACAAACCACGGGTATGTACTAACTCTCATTGGTATTAATTGTTCACGCTTTTGTTACTTTCTAGCTGGAAAATGCTTCATTATCACCTCAGTAGCATTGTGAATCAGCAGGATGCCAGCCATTAGTGCATAGCTTAAAGGGTGACTGCTTTTAGACTGAAATCTCACAGAAACCTAATAATGTGGAGGCATCTCTGCTTTAAATGAAAATCTCTGAACAGCGGTATCTGGTGCTTTTATTATAAATTTATGTTTTCATTTCAATTTCATTGGAGACACTTAGAAACACACTAGATTATGCTAAAAAGCATTTACCAGAGACAGAAGAAGCAGTTGAGTTCTATATCTTTTCAGGGATTGCAATGAATATCTTTTTACAGTTGTTAACTTCTCTATACTGTCTTTTCGCTTTCCTCACATTGGTCTCATATGTTATTGCTTTTATTATTAATAATATTTTAATGGATAATTGATATTTTAATTTACTATTTAAATCAAATAGTTCTGTACCTTAAGGTTCTCTCAGACAATCTATACTTAGTCACATAATTTGGTTATAGATATCTGTGTGCTGCTGCTTCAGTAGGCATCATTGTTATGCTTGTATTTAGCATACATATTGTATGGTACATGATGTGGCCACACTTTCCCATGAGATTCTTCAAAGAACAGAATCATAGAATACACTGAGTTGGAAGGGACCTATCAGGATCATCGAGTCCAAGACCTGGCCCTGTGCAGGACACCCCAAGAATCACACCAGGTGCCTGACAGCATTGTCCAAATGCTTGTTGAACTCCGTCAGGCTTGGTGCTGTGACTTCCCTGGCGAGCCTGTTCCAGTGCCCAACCACCCCCTGAGTGAAAAACCTTTTCCTGATATCTAACCTAAACCTCCCCTGACTCACCTTTGTGCCTGTCACTGGTCACAAGAGTGAAGAGACCAGTACTTGCCCCTCCTCTTCTGCTCATATTGAAGACCACACTGAGGTCTCCCCTCAGTATCCTCTTCTCCAGGCTGAACACACCAAGTGACCTCAACCACTCCTCATACGGCTTCCCCTCCAGACCCCTCACCATCCTCATTGACCCCCTTTGGAGTCTCTCTAATGACTTAATATCTTTCTTACATTGCAGTTACCAAAACTGCACACAATATTCAAGGTGAGAAGGACAATCCCCTCCCTTGACCGGCTGATGCTCCTGATTTGCCTGATGCTCCCCAGGACACAGTTGGCCCTCCTGACTGCCAGGACACACTGTCCTTTCGTCCATCAGACACAGAATTCTGTTCAGGTATTTGGCAAGGATGGAGTAGCTCAATCATTTATTTCCAATGGGATGTATAATAACTTGTAACTGGTTCTGGTGGTGCCCAATTGTGAAGTATTTGAAATCCTTAAGCACAGAAAATCAATAATCCTATGTGTGACCTGAGCTTGCATAATCACAGCAATGTCTCCTCTTGACCACAAATAGTGCTTTTTTTCTTATAGTTTTCATCACAGAGGCCTCAGCATACTCTTTACCAAAACATCCTTGCCTTTTTGAATTTTCTGCTTCAATGCAGAACTTACTATCTATAACTTACTGCATAAAGTAAGTAAATAATATTGGTGGGATACAACATGATATCCAGGCATCCTCTTGGTTAGATATCTTGAGTTGTCTCTCTGAACTTATTGTAGACAATTAGAAAATCACTTTGAAGAACCTATTTCCTCCTTCCCTTTACAATGCCTCCAGAAGAAGCATTAGCTGTTTTATTTGTGTTGTTCATCTTTATAAGGCAGCTCTGACAATGCATCTCTCTCTAACATCTGGGACTCTTGAGAGTAATGTGAGGCTTGAAAGGAGAGTGGCTGAATGGTGCCTTGCTTGTATAGGCTCTAAGAGCAGATGTTACAATTACAGCCTGTCCAGCAGCCACCTATTGTTCCATGCTGTCCTTCCCCTTTGGGAAGGCTGGCTATAGGAGAGAGTATAGGAGCTGGCTGTGACTCCTGTGCCTCCAGTTTCAGATTGCTAGTGAAAGCTTCTTGCCTGTGGAGCAGCCACTTGTGATTCTTAGCAGTGGCTGAGTGTTGGCTGAGTTGGCAGCCACTTGTGATTCTTAGCAGTGGCTGAGTGTTGGCTGAGTTGGCTGAGTGCAGGCAAGTTGGCCCAGAATAGACTTTCTCTGCATTTGCAGCAGGGTGGGCTGTGTTGCTCCACGGCCATGTGCAGAATCCCTGGTGGGTGTGTACTTATGTGTGCTTGCGGGAGTGTGAGGTGAGGGAGGCAGGTGGTGCTTTTGCTGGGCATTGTGTACTCTGTAAATGCATATGTCAATATAGAAATCTTTCACTACTGATCCTGCCCTTGTGCACATCTGGTAAGCACAAAAACTTCTTCAATGTAGTAATAAGGTAAGTAGGCAGCACTGCCAGGCATCCTCCCCTGAGGTAGCAAGCCATCTCTGTCTGTGATTATTAAATTCTTGATTGTCAAAGTGATTGCAGATAAATGGGTCAATAGGCCTCCAGTTGACTCGTGGTTGAGTAGGTTTCAAAGGTGTTCTTGCTATTCTTACTGGCAGATAAAGAATCTTCTGATAGTGTACTTTCTCCTTATACCCTACTACTGTCCTGTCTCTGTGCATTGTGGAGAGAGAGAGGGGACTCTGGATGTGTATTGAGAAAGGTCTGCACTGCTCATTGATTGGTACCGATAACTTTCACTGCCACTCCTCTTCATTGTGTGTACTCTGTTTGCAGTTCTGTACAGAGAAAAGCTGGTTCTTCCGCACTAACATGTAGTTTGACCTTTGTGGAAGAGGGCTGGAGCAATCAATTTACAATATAGGGCATAATTGTATACACAACCGTCTCGGCTCTTACTGAAAAATCTTATACATCTTATTTTTTTCCTTCCCACCTACAGTGACCACTATTGTTTCATCACTGATTGTACTTCTGCTCAGTTCTGGTGAGAGAGCATGTCATCATGCACGGTTTCCTCTGTGGGGGTGACAGAGGTCAGCTGACATCTTGATAAGAAGGAGTTGAGATCCCTCTACTTGCCTGGCAATATACTAGAGTATGAACTTTAAAAGCTGAATAGGCTGGGTTTTTTCTAGGCTTTTTTAGTAAACATCACCTATAAGTGGTCTATAAAAGCTGAGATAGTGTTGAGAAGATGCAGAAGAAATGAGAGACCTCAAGGTAATGTAGGAGGAGTGAGTCCAGTGGAAGTTGACCAAGATGATTAGGGGACTGGAGCATCTCTCTTACGAGGAAAGGCTGAGGAAAAAGAACTTCTTTTCTGTGTGAGTGACCACACAGAGGAACTTATTGACCAGAGAGGTTGTGGAATCTCCCTCAATGGAGATATTCAACAACCATCTGGACAGAATCGTGTGCAATATGCTCTAAGATGACCCTGCCTGAGCAGGCAGGTTGGACCAGATGACCCACTGTGGGCCCTTCCAACCTGACCCATTCTATGATTCTGTGATGTGGTTGTGCATCCCCTCCTCCCATCTCCTCTGACTGCACTATGATCTCAGAAGTGCTCATTAGGCCTCAGCCTTGATGAACAGCACCTGGACTCAGCTCCTCTTGAGCTTATCAGAAAAACTGTCTGCTTCCAGGAAACTATGCTGTCTAATGAGCTCCTCTTTTTTTTAATGAACAACCTTGGAAACTTATTTTTCTTGATTGAATAGCAACCCAAGTGGAACAATATTTTTGTTATCAAACTGTCAAAGAAAGTAACTGACCTTGAAGAAAGTTACCAATCTAAATTGCAGCCAGGATGGAAAATTACCACAACCAAAGCCAACTCTCTTTATGACCCTATGAACAGTGGTCCTAAGGGAGACCCTTTGACCTCTCCTAGACTGCAGTGAACTGTGACCAGCAATCTCCCTCTGGATGGGGCCTCTCAGAGCTTGTGAACTCTCAAGTTTGCTGGGCTGATAGCCCCATTTTTTGATGGAGAAGATGCAGAGGCATCCAGTGTCAGCACTTCAGTGAATGAAATGAGACTTTTGCATAGGTAAACCTTGTACGCACTCCCTTAGGTCTGTAAGCATGCAAGTGAGAGTATCCTACAGCAAATCTACTATGAATGTTGCTTTCCTAAATTCTGAAGTACTTTATATTCATAAGTAACTTGGACCTATAAGTGAGTTACAGTTGTGCTTATAGTAAATTCTATAGAATCTTTTGTTAAATTGTTTAAATTAGGCTATCAATTAAGTTAAGTGTTGTTAAAACCTTTAGGCCTATACTGTTGGTCAAATCAGGGGGTCCATTCTGAACCTTGTGGCTCAGCATGAGGGTCTTCCTTATCCTTTTTATCCTTACCCTTGGCTATCCTTATAATTTTCCATCCCCAGCCTCCAAATAGAAAATATTTGCTTGATCTTTGGTTTAGATTGATGTATTTTAGATTTTAGTTCAATTTTTTCTGTGTGCTGTAACCATCTAGTATGAAGTAGAGTGAACCTTCCCAATGAACCTTGTCATGCTTTCACTTAGATATTACACCTGCTTTTGCCAATACATTTACTGGTGGTTCTTTGAGTGATCAAAAACTCTAATTCACAATGTGATTCTGGAAATGGAGACAGCTGTACATTGAACAGCCCTTTAAATACAGTGCTGCTATTGCTGGTAACAGACTGCAGGCTTTGTATTGACTTTGGAAAGTTTATGGACTATGGCTTGCCAAGTTTATTTTGTCTGGACTCTTCTGCCCTACATAGAGTTTTATTTTTGCTTGTTTAATTAAATCAGCAATATTTTAACCGTCAAGTAATGTGTATAGCTTTAACTAGCATTATACACTTTTGTGGTGGTATAGTAATTTTTATGTCCTGCAAATTACAGGTAGCAACACCAAGCAGTTCTTCTGTGTACAGTGAACTGTCTATGACCATAGAGTAATAATGTAGTGAATTGGAATACATGTCAAGGATGATAGCGGGGGCCTTGAATGTACAAGAACAGGAAGATGCCAGAGGCTGTAAACAAATCACCAGTGGTCAGTTATAGCTCATTAAAGTAATGCCACCTTGGGAACTCATTAAAACCGTTAAGGATAACAGAATAAACCCCAAATCATCATCATCATGGCTTGGCTTCGTGAACGAAGATTTCGAAGGGCTCTACCCACGCTTGCTGCAGGCTCGCTGTTGGCTGAAAAGGCCAATGCGTGACAGACAAGTCCAGTTACAGAAGGGACAAGAGAAAGATTCCCCAGGCAGCATCGACTGGACGCGATTCTTTCTGAGTTGTCTTTTCTCCTTGAGAGTGATCTTGCGTGAGTTCTCAAAGGAGGCAGCAGCATTATAGATGGTTTGTCTCCAGGCCTCCGATTGGAGGCCAGAGCAGACCAGTGATGATGGTCAATATGGCCAAGGCTGAGATGTTGTTTCAGGGAGTCCTTGTATCTCCTTTTCGGGGCTCCTCTCTTGCCACAGCTGGTGGCGAGTTCACCATAGAGCACGATCTTAGGGAGGCAGTGGTCCTTCATCCTGGAGACGTGCCCTGACCAACGCAGCTGTGTTCTCAGCAGCATGGCCTCGATACTTGTGACTGCAGCCTGTTCAAGAACAGACGTATTGGTCACATAGTCTGTCCAGTGGATGTTGACGATTTTATGAAGGCAGCGTTGATGGAACTGTTCTAGGAGTCACAGGTGGTGGTGGTAAATGACCCAAGGCCACCCGGGCCCGGCTCTGGACCAGAATTTATGAAGAGGACTGGAGGATTCTACCCCAGCAGAACCTCTGGTTGTAGCTAAGCTGGGGGGGGAGGAATTGGAATTCTTAGTTGATAAAGGTGCAACATACTCCGTGTTGAACACCTTGGAAGGAAAATTGAGTCATGACACTGTTGGGAGCTACAGGGGTAAGTGAAACCAGGCCTTTCTTTAAACCTTTGAGATTCAAATTAGGTAAACACTGGGTAACTCATCAATTTCTTTATATGCCAAACTCCCCTATGCCCCTCTTGGGTAGAGATTTATTGGAAAAATTAGAAGCTGAAATTAAATTCTGTAAGGGGGGAGGAATAAAAGTCATAATCCCTGATACTAAATATATCGAAGCAGCTACCTTCTTCATACAGGAAAGCCATGGAGAGATCCCCACAGAAGTTGAAAATGCTGTCATCCCTATAGTATGGGCTGGAGATTATCCTGGGAGGGCCAAACACGCAGAACCCGTAAGCATCATGCTCAAGCCAGGAGCAACACCGGTAAGACAAAAACAATATCCCCTGAAACTAGAAAGTCGGCAAGGTATAGCACCCATAATTGAAAAGTTTCTCAAATTTGGCCTATTGGTAGAATGTGAGTCCAAATATAACACCCCTATCCTTCCAGTAAAGAAAACTGATGGTAAAAACTATTGGTTGGTCCAGGATCTCAGGGCAATCAGAGGACATATACCCCATAGTGGCAAATCCCTATAACCTATTGTCTACACTGACAGATGATTTAGGATGGTTTACTGTGCTAGATATCAAGGATGCCTTCTTCTGCATTCCTGTGCACCAGGACAGCCAAGAGCTTTTTGCTTTTGAGTGGGAAAATCCGGAAACAAGGAGAAGAACTCAACTAACCTGGGGGGTTATAAAAACCCCTGGGGGGCTATAAAAACAGCCCAACAATATTTGGGAACCAGCTGGCAAAAGTTCGTTTGCTAAGCCAAGCCATGATTTATGGTCTATTCTTTTTTGATATTATCTCTACCTATTATCTGACTCCATTTAGTGTTAACTTATTCGACAGACGTGGATAAATTGACAGTTTTATGGGTGAGAAAGCAGAAATGCTCAATGATATTTCTAGTTTATAGTTGAAAAAAATTCTAAAATGAAACGTTTTCCAGTCATCTGGCCAAGGTGATTTACATACAGGAGTTTTGAAAGAGCAGATTGAATGGTTCTTCCAACAAATCTGGAAGCTTTACACGGTTCAAGAGATCTAAAAGAAAAGCAGAATGCCAATATTTTTAAAAAGTTTGAACAAGAGAACTCAGGATTTTGGCCCCTTGTAGTGATTGGAGTAAATGAGGTCCTAACTGATGCAAGATGTTAAAAGTACTTAATGAAGTTAATTCTAAGCAACACATGTCAAGTTGACAAAAAATTTTTTCAAACTGTCAATTTGAAACAATGTTTAAATATTATAAAAATCAGAGTGTTAATACATTTTTGTTGAAGATTTAATTTAACACAATCTTAGTGAAGGGAGTAGTAGAAGCCTGACTCCAGCAGGCTGATTTAGCACTCCTGAATTGAATGTGTGCTGTCTCAATATATCAGTAACAATTCAAGCAATTTAGGCAGCACCTGGAGCTCCAGGAGCCTTCTGACAGAAAAGTAGGCCAACCAGGAGGGAGGAAGTGATATGGAAAAGGTGTTATAACCTTAGAGGAAGGAAGTCTACCTTTTTATTAGTTGACTAAGCAGTAAAGGCATGGGCACTGGCTGTAATTGTCCGTACTATTAAATTGACATTAGGGAGTTCTTAGAGACTGCACTATGGCTGCATACAGTCCCTAGAAATGGAAATGCATCATATTTATGCTTATTTCTAAGAAAAATCATAATGACTATACATTTTTGTACCTGTAATGTACAAAGATTCATGTAGAATTTTGTATTGCAAGGATCTCAAAAGAGGCTTCATTGTGAAATAATTACTCATACTCATACTGCGAGTAGTCTCAGGGCTGAAGGTCTTCATCTAGCTCTGCTGTTCCTACCTCTTTCCCAGCCACTGCTACCGTGATACAGAAAGGACAGCACACCAGCATAAGGTTATTAAACAATCTTACATGTATACAATATCTTACCATAGCAAAGCATCTGAGGAATTGTCAGAAAATTTTCTGAAAATTGATATTGTGCCAGCAGTTGTCTTTTATCGTGCCGAAGTCAAGCATAGTTTTTTTTAACCTTCTTTTTGAACTGTTTGCTTCTCCTCATTAGGTTAATTAATTATGGTTGGTCAGCATGGCATGATAGATGTACTGTTATGAGCCCTTGTGTTGAAATCATGCTCCGTGTCATGTCATACTTCTGTTATGAATTCAGAAATGCTTCTCTAATGCTTCTCTAATGCTTCTCTGGCCAAATTGCATTTCATGAGGACCTTATTTTTTTTTCATATGTGTTTCTATTTCCTCTTCAAATGAGATTATAGGATGCTGTATGCCCACCCACATGGTTATCATGCACAGTTGAGAAGACAAACACTCAGCTGGTAAAACCAAACCGCTTCAATAAAGAGTTCTCAGCCAGCACTGACTTCCAGAACAATGTATTATGTTTGTGTCTTGTCTTTTTCTCTGACTTAGCATGCATTAGAAGTTTGATGTGTGAATGTAAGGGATGCACAATAAATGTTTGAAGATAATCAATCTTACCTTATTTAACATGTTTAATAGAAATTGATGATCTGACTCTGGATCAAGTCCTGGATGTCTTAATACATGTAGGAAGTTTCTGAAGTAGATAATGGCCCAAGCCCACGTAATTGGCTGATGACTATAAAAAGGTATATTTAAGGCAATTCCTTCTGTTGCAACTGCATTGACTATCAAAGATAAACTTTGCTATTGTGTGGGTGAAAAGATCAGAATAAATATTTACTGTGTCTTCTGGTAAAATGCGTCCTCAAATCCAATTCTGTCATTGTCAGCTGTAGTTGTCTGGCTGAACATTCAGGAAGCAATATCTTCTAATGCAGCATTGCAAGCATGTTGCTCAGTGTTAGTCCAAGTACAATTTGAGACAGAGCTGACAAGGAGTTGAAGAGTGCCTTTCTGTTGCATCTGGAGCCTCCTTTTATTGGCTTAGCTTCCTGAAAATCACAGTCTTATATCTAAACTGATGTATGATACAGGTGGGAAGACACTTGATATTTGTTACTCCAGCGGAGAAAGTTAACATCCGCCACGAATAAATCCAGAGCATTTTTTGTTTTGTTGATGCTGCTTCTTCTGCCTCCTGTTGGCATTATCAGAGGTAGCCAATATAGAATTGTTCCAGTGGTACTTCTGTCATATACTGTTACAAGGCAGCAGCTGGTTGCTGAGAAGAAAGTTGCAGAGTCTCCTTCACTGTCATATTGACAGTGGGAAGGATGTCACCTTTTGTACTCTTCATGTGGTCTTCAGCTACATTTATACCAGAAAGTGCTATGTGGCACGCTAATTTGCTCTCAGGGGAAATTGTTCAAGGCATATATTCCCTGTGGCATTTTCATCGGCACTGTATATGAACGTGCAGTTATCATGATTTAAATGTCAGTTGTAGTTCTTCTTTCAAGGACTGATGTTGCATTCAGCTGTATAAAATGTGCTTAATAAGCACTCTTGATTGTACTGTATTGCCAGGCATTGGGACTAGCTAATGCATGTATCCTTTGAGGATTAAAAAACCAGAAACTTATCTTGTTGTTTAAGGAAACTTGTTTAAGTGTATCATAGGTTTAGCAAGGAATCAACCCCTTTTCTCAAACTCCCCCTTCACACAGTTACTATCAGTTGAGAGAGGTTTTATATAGACAAAACAGAGGCTTGACTTAAGGGGTATAATACTAAGATTTATTACTAGCAAGATAAAACCTAAGAAATAACATATACAACAACACTACTACTTACACTAGCTTATCTTATGGAAATAACATATACGACAACAGTACTACTTAAACCTAGCTTATTTTATGGAAAAAGAATGTCAGGTTATTATATACATTTTTGGTGGCTTGTCTCGGGGAGTTTCAGTCTATTGCCTCGGNGGATAGGACCAGAGGCTAGGAAGATACAGCCGGGCTCCTGAGGTCTTCTATGGCTTGTAGGGGACTCTTACTCCATTATGGTCTGTACCACAGTTATAGGGGATAATGGCTTTGAGTCCTTTCCCCTGTTCCTGTGGGATCCTTTGCAGAAGGACACTTTACCATGCATAGTCTTCACCCACAACTACAGAGAATGGCTTTGAGTCCTTCCTCTGCTGCATGGAGGTCCCATTGCCACCAAAGATAGTCTTAAATAGACCACTCCTTATGGGTCCACCCAGGACAGCAGCTCTTCCTTTCTCTGCTGTCCTTTTTGGGTCACAAGTGAGCTGCACCAGCATGGATCTCCCACTGGGACTAAAAATCCCAGCAGAACAGCTTGCTCCAGCATGAGTCTCTCTCTCCATAGGCCACAGGTCTCTAGCAGGTTCTGCTTCAATTCAGACCTCTCACAAGGGTCACAGCCTCTATAGCATTCGTCTGTTCCAGGACAAATTCCCTAATTAACGCTGGGGGTCTCTCTGCACCCCAGTTATCTTCTAAAGGTAGCAGGGTTTTGCAACTTTCAGTCTTTTTTTTTCCCCTACTGCAGGGAGAGAGCGGGGGCCTCGCCCGTGCTTCTCTGTTCTCTCCTGCTAGACTGACCTTGGAGGAGCTCCGTTATCTCAAGTCGTCCTCTGTTCTCCGCTGAGCTGGGATCTGTCTTGCAGCATGTTTCAGCTGGGCAGTTTCTGTCTGGAGTTTGTTTCTCCACTGTGACACATCCCGGCTGGAGAGACTTCAGTGCCATGCCTGCCCTCGGCCCAAGGCCGGGGAAGAGGGCCTAGCCCCCCCAACTGGAGGGCCTGCTGCCACTCTCCTCACATGGCTGCCGAATTTCTCACTGAGACAACACCTTCTCTTCCATTTTCTTAAATGTGTCATTAGCAGAGGCGTTACTAAAACTTTTGATTGGCTTTTTCTCTGGAAACCTACCTGGACCTGACCATTTCAGCCAGGGGGGCTCATAACCCATGACAAAGTGTTTACTTCCTAGGGGATGTTATTGTACCTCATGGTATTTTAGAACAAAAAATGTTACCAAAACTAAGATATAAAGACTAAACTATATACCTTGTAGCTGTCAAATAAGTAGGGTTTGCAATTAGGCTAGAATTATATTACTAAGTTTATGGAAGAAAAATCAGATAAATTCAATAAAGTTTTCAAAAGGTAAGAAATGCATTTCAGTTTCAAAGCCTAATGAATGGAGTTTTTAAAGTCAATAAGATGCAAAATGTGAATGATTAAGTTTCATAATAATAAATTTTAATTCTTATCTTCTGTATTGCAATCTTTACTTCCAATGAAGGGTCACTAATCCTTCAGAGGATGGAGGATGTGTTTCATGAGGCTTCACTGAAGAGATCTTCTCTTGGAAGAAATTGCAAACTTGCTCAGTATGAACGGCTTTTGAGAATGTGCTTGTACGAATTTGGACAACTCATGCCATCACTGGCGAGGTCTTATAGCAAATGCAAGAATTTTTTGTGGGGGCAGATGAAGGATGACTCAGGATATCAGTAGAGAGCCAAAGACATTTGTATTGACTGAATGGAACTGGGTTTTGGTATGTAATATCTATTCAAAATTCCTATTCTCTACCTTGAAGTAACACAGATGGATCACAAGAAGGGAGGAATTCCCCTGAGACCAGCAGTCAGATTTGGCACTAAATGTAGTCTACCATCTGCCAGCCTTCTACCATGAACTGACACAGAGTTGAGTGAGTGGTGGCAAACTGAATTCATTCATGAAGTCACTATTTTCTGCAGAAAACACTACAATCTCAGTAAAATAAGAGAGAATCTAATCTTGACCCACCAACGATCTTCTTTCAGATGTTTTTAAATGTTTCTCTGGTCTTTTGGTCTTTGGTGGTGTTATCCCCATCAAAAGTAAAGTGGCGAATTCTCAACACAGTATCACTTGCACCTCACAGTCTGACTCATTTCCTGGCACAGAAGTGAGTGACATATAAAAATACAATCTTCATTAGGCTTAATGGCAAAGGAACTTGATCCTCCAACCACTAAAAAGGCGTATGACATATGAGGACAAAAGCTGGAGATTTGGAAGAGGGTAAAAGCGAGGACCCTGTTGTCTATGCTACAATATTCTTTACAGTGAATAGGAAGGTCTAGAAGAGCTGATGCCCTTTGTAGCTTTAGTCAGTGTTCTTTCCCAAACACTGGTGTTGGTGGTAGGCAGCCAAGCAGAAAGACCAGACACTGTGGACATGTGATAGTAGTGGTAACCTCTAGTTCCTTTCTCTTCGGCAAACAGGGACACAGAAGCATCCCTAATGAAAGCCAGGTCTGTATTACCTGCTATTGAACCGAGGGAAACAAGAGCTTAGAGACTGCAGAGATTTAATCCAACTAATATACATATATGCTATATTAGTAGCTGTTAGATGGCAGTCTCTGTTCTTTACTTTGTTTTGAACATAAAACTAGTTTCATATAATTGTAAAAGCTGTCTCATAAAATTACCCATTATGTTAATATTCTATGCATGACTTTGCTGATTACCAGTTAATATGTGACTTTTAAAAATAAATAAAAAGCTTAAAATTTAAATAGACATACTTAAAGTATGGTTCTTCAATGTTCCTGGACAATTCAAGTGTGCAGCTTGTATTTAAGATGTGGAAATAGGTCTTGCCTTGGAATAAGTTTTTGTCAGCTAGTCTCAGTTTGGAAAAGTTCTGATTACATTACAAATGAAGGAAAAAAAAACCTACCAGCCCCACACATTTTCTACAACTCCAACCCTACTGAAATTCAAAAAAGAATTAACATAAAGTTAATTATCATCACTTGTTCAAAACCTAGCAAGACAAATATATTACAGTCGGTAACTAGCTTTACTGTAAAAATTGACAACTAGAAAAACAAAAGAATAATAATATTAATATTCAGCAAAACCAAAGTTAAGTTCAAGGTTGTAATTGGTTTCATCAAGTTTCTTCTAATCTAAACGTAGAATTATGCTTGTTAATGCTTTTTTAGCTGATAGTTACATTTCTTCTATTTTGAACCTGCTATCCAGATCAAACAGCTGAACTAGAGAAACAACTTTTAGTATGGAAAAAAGTATTTTAAATCTGTCTCTATATGAAATTATTTTCATGTTGTTAAGCTGTACATTTCTCTAGGCATCAGGTTACCTTCCAGTTTTCTGTATGTCTGTAAATATTAGTGAGGGAAGGGATAAAAAATTAACTCACTACATGGTATGCATGTAAGTTATTAGGTTTCTTTTTATTTGCCTTGAATCTGATGACTCTTTTACCACAGAGCAAAGTAAAATTGTCTCTGTCATTGCACATTGCAGATACTTGTTCTAGTTCCTTAGACCAATTTTATTTCATGTATGTTTTGTGGTTATGTTAAATATGTGTTGCAGTGCAATGTCTTTTACATTCAGCTAACATGTTTAGATAAAAGTCAACATCGCTTTTATGACTCTCATATTCAGGGTCAGTTTCTAGGAGTGTCAAGTATGAAAAGATTTTTTTTCTTTTTACTGTCAGTTGGGATGCCAAACAATGCAGTTTCATCTGGAGAAGTTGCAAGCACTCCCCCTCCTGTGTTCTGCAAATAGATGCTTACTTCTTGGCATCTATCTTCTACCATACTGGCTTATTCAGTTGAGAGCATAAAGTGCTATTGTAGCATGGAAAACCCTTTCATGTAATTTTATCAGAAGCAGATTCAAGTATCAAAATATACAACAGGTTGAAAAAAGTAAGGTGTTAGGGCAAAAATACTATAAAGATTAAAAAATAATCTTTTTACCTGGTTTTTATCTTTTCATGAGAAGATACCTCAAATCTTAAATCCTTATAAATGAATAGCATATTCTACCCATACCCTTTGATCACTTGTTCTCAGAAGAATACTGCTATGTACTTGCCTTTTTTTTCTATGTACTAGATTAAAAATAGTCTTTCCTGTCCTGTCTGGAAATTGTATTACATACATATATTCTGTGGGAAACTGAGTGGTTATGAAATAATGTTCATTTAAGCATCTTGTTTTGTGTAATTGGTGTCATTAAACATTCCAAATTAGTATACTAATGCAGTGAAAGTCTGCTAAAAATATGTGTTATAAGTAATCCCCTCGCTTAAGTTTTCAGTGTGAAAAAAACTAAACTTCTTAAAGAAAGTGAAGGCTTTACAGGGAGAAAAAAGAAGTCTGATTTATAGTTTGGAAATTAACTGTATTGCATTATCAAGTTAACTTTGAGTCTGTTTTACACAAGAAATAAAAGAAGGCAGGAGGACAGTTAAAGATTTAGCAACAAACAATTGTCAAAAATTGTCCACTCAGGTTGAAAATAACTACTTTGTTTTGAAGTTTGTGATCAATACTATGCTATATATCTTACAGCGGGTCCCACAGCAAGCCTCTCTTCCACTGACATTATCTCTTAATTATATCAGAAAAAGGAGGAAGATGGACTAACCGGCACATTTCAAGTGATTGAATTCTTTTTCTCAAAATTTTTATTCTAGATAAATGAAAACTATTAGTTTGTTTCAGGAATAATTACATGTCAGAAGAATTTGTAGCAGTCTGTCACTAATCCTTTGTCTCTGAGTCAATAAAAATATCACTAGAATCTGAGTAATGAACTGCTGTAGGAAGGGACACAGGAAGAGAGAATTGAATCTGAGATTTCTGGCACTACATCTTGAACTAACCATATCTGTGTGGACATGTGATAAAGCTTGTGATTTCCATGGTTCACTGTGGCATGCCAGAAAATACTCCAGATCTGTGTCTGTGCCCATGGTCGTAATTTCAGCAGTCCAGAATAACTGAGAGGTATGCCAGTCACTACTGTCACCACAGGAAAGCCTAAGCAAGGCTTGTGCAGTGTTCACTAACTCAGATACATTTTTCAGTTTTAGAATAATTTTGTTTTTACATGGAGACTTTTGATATTGATGCTTAATGTTCAGATATATTTAATTTTTTCCTCTTGAATATGTCTAGAAGAATCTCAGAATCTGAGGAGTTCTTACCAGGCTGTTATTTTGCTATCCATGGAACAGTTTCCAGAAGAGTCCTGTGCACACTGGCCAGCACCTGTTGTTTAGCTGAATGCTAATTTAGGGATTATCAATTATGAGCTTCTGTTAGCCATTTCCCACCTTCCTTTGAAGGCCTGTAGAAAAGGATTTTGAGATGGAGCAGAAACCATGACTGATGAACTAATTGTGTCATTTATGCACTGGTATGATGAACTAATTGTGCCATTTATGCACTGGTGTATGCCGAGGTTGGATTGGGACTCGAGACAAACTTTGATCAATGGAAGGATTAGGAAACCAGAATGTAGGAGGAGGAGCTATTTGGCCCTGGATGTATCCCCTGCTGCAGTGAGAGGCAGCAGCTGTGAGATAAGACAGCTAAGGGAATTTGTAACTACCCTCAGCCAATTGTAATCCCCCCAGTTATCTTGTAGACATACTCTTCACCGTTCCTCTGTATCCTACCCTATCCCATCTCTAAGTTTTACATATACCACCCCTATTCCGCCCAAGTTCTAACCCTTTCCACAAGAGACCCTTTAAAAAGCTTGCATCTTATCTAATAAATGAGTTCGCCCTTTTCCACCAACCCTGCTGTGTGTGATTTCTCTTTGGCCCGGGATCGCGCCATGCTTTCCCCCTGCTCTTAGGAGCGGCGTTGCCGAGGCACAGTATGGGACATCCCGCGGACTCGAAGCTACCCTTGAACCCAAACCGGGTCAGGTGTATACTTTAGAAATGGATCCATTTATCACTGGAGAAAAAATAGTTGCAGTTCTCTACAGATTAGCAAATGGAACTGACAGCCAATAGCCAACTCTGACATGTTTGCTGTAGGAGTCTCCAAAGCTGTGATTGATTTGGTGCACCTTGTCTGGATAGAGGATATTCCTAATATAATAACTGAATTCCAGATATTTACCCAGTTGAGCTAGAGCAGTTGATAGCATCCATTTGCCAAGTAATTGTCTACTGAGGAGTTTTCCAGAATATGCAAACAGAATATGACCTTTTCCCTGAGCTTCACCTAGTTGTTTACCTGCCTGTAAACTGAATCTCTACTGTTCTTCACTTTGCTTTCCTTTGCATGAACATTCTCACAGGGTTCCTTGGTACACCACTGGGTGATTGCCTGTGGTCTTGAAAAAAAGAAACATCCACAAAGAACATTCACCACTGGGTTGCAGCAAACCACCTTAAATACAGCATGCAGCTGCTCTCCCTGACTGCTGTGCCAGGCATAGTGCAAGCCACTAATACATAATAATGTCCATCAGATGATCCAGTAGCCAAAGAGAGCAACAAAGGTAATTATTTCAGCAACCAATCTACAGTAAGTGTGAACTGTTGAAAGTAAAGTGCACAGTGTTGTATATCAAAACTCCACAATTCTTACTAGCTGGATTTAAACTCATTCTTGAGAACTTAATAAATCTCTGGGAGGAAACTTGAATGACTCTGGAAGGACTATTACTAAAAATAAATGCGAGTCATTGCTGATTGCAGGGTATTTTACATCATGTAGCCATTATGTCTCTCACATTTCCATCTGTTGTTTGTTTAATGTGACCTGTTGTGTTTGTGCTAAGAGATTAGCAGGTTAACTAAAATGTTAATGTGAGCTCTAGCAGAGCCCAGAGAAAAAAGTGGAAGTGGAGTGTGTGAATGTTAGAAGCCTATTATCTAAAATTTACAAATGAGGAAAGAACCATCCATCGCCTGCAGCTTGCAAAGTGTTTTAATTAGACAAGGACTACACAGGCATCCATTATCTGCAAAAAGGATGCTGGGCAGTTAGACATTTCATCTATGTTCCAAACTTCCCTTCCCTGCCTATTCAGAGAAAACATATTATACAGAAACATTCTGCTGACATATAGCAGTAATAGCCCTACACATCCTTTGGTGGTGTGGCCTAGAAGGGAGATCCAGGGTACTACAGGCCTATCAGTCTGACCTCTTTAAGGAGCAGTTCTTCTTGAATGCCATCATACAGTACATAGAGGACAACCAGGGGATCAGGCCCAGCCAGCATGTGTTTGTAAAAAGTCCTGCTTGACCAGCCTGATCTCCTTGTATGACGAACTGGCCCACTTAGTGGATGAGGGAAAGGCTGTGATGTTGCCTATCTTAGTAAAGCCTTTGGCACCATTTCCCACAGCATTCTTTTGAAGAAGCTGGCTGCTCATGGCTTAGATGGCTACAGCATTCTCTGGGTAAAAACTGCCTGGATGACCAGGCCCCGAGAGTGGTGGTGAAGAAGTTACATACTACTGGCAGCCAGTCACAAGAGATATTCTGCAGGGCTCAGGATTTGCACCAGTACACTTTAATATTTTTGTCAATGATCTGGACAAGGGCATCATTCAGTTTGCTGACAACATCAATCTGGATAGGAGTGTTGATCTGCTGGAGGGTAGGAAGGCTCTGCAGAGGAATCTGGACAGGCTGGATTGATGGGACAAGGCCAATTGTATGCGGTTCAACAAGGCCGAGTGCCAGGTCCTGCCCTTGGCTCACAGCAAGCCCATGAAGCAGTACAGGGGGGGAGGAAGAGTGGCTGGAAAGCTATCCAGTGGCAAAGGACCTGGGGATGCTGTTTAACATTTGGCTGAACATGAGCCAGCAGTGTGCCCAGGTGGCCAAGGCTGCCATGATTGTACTCAATGATTTTAAAGACCTTTTCCAACCTAAACCATTCTATGATTTTATGAGTTTGTAATTCTGTTTTGTCCTTCTGTAACTGATTTTTTGAATCTAAGGACCAAGAGAAGCCCTAAAATGAACAAATGACAAACTATCACTTGTAGCTGGTAACTGTAGTGATCTCTGGCAACTGTAGTGATGTCTGAGAGAAGTGGAGAATGGACCTGGTCTGTTGATGGAACCAGAGAAAAGAATAACGTGATACGCTGTCATCAAACATGATTCATACCTACGCTGCCTTCTTTTTTAGTAGCTCCTGTGAGGTAAGATTTTTTCCCAGTTTCTAACCCCCTGCAAAATTACCTTTTTTACATCTACGTGGCTCATTCAAGGAGTAATGACCCCTGACATCTCAGCTGTGACTTATCAAAGTGTGGAAATACTTTGATGCAATAAGCAGAATGTGAGATAATTGATGTAAAATTTCAGAAGAGAATAGTTAGGGACTGCAGGCAATGAGAATGTAGAATCACAGTAGTGCTTTGATTTAGGTCTCTAGCTTCACCAAAATTACCTTTGATTTTTGGAAATATGGTCATACAAAATTCTAGTTTACCTTTCTTTAGCTGATGGTCTACTTTTATCCCTGCAAATTTTCAAAGAGAAGAATGCAATGCACCCTTGTTCAATGTACTTTTAATCAAACCAGGAGCTTCTTCTTTTTCTTTGGTTACTTGGTTACTTCTTGCAAAACTTCTTGAAAGAAGCAAAACATCTTGAATGAAGTAACAGATATTATTGACCAATACCTTATTTTGAAAACTTATTCCAACAAATAGGTGGAGGACTGGGAACTTTTAGCAGTACAAGTTGTACATGAAATTTCTAGATGCAAGTAAAGTTTCTTTAGTAACAAATGGCAGCAATGGAGTTAGTACCTTTTGTTTGCTGTCTGTGAACTTGGCAATTATCTCTCCTGTCTTTTCCTCTTTTGTCTTTAAGCCTCCTTTTGTTGTGGCTTGAATTTTCCAGTTCCTTGAACTGTGTTTTCCATTGCATAGTGATTCAGATGAGACCTTGGAAAGGTTGGAGAGGGTGGAAAGTATACATCACATGTCCTGCAGGCTGTGGTTATATTTGCTTGACCTTGACTAGGGTTCTCATTTTCCAGACCAGCTGCTATTTGGTCATGTTCATCATGCCCTACACCCTAATTCAGAAGTGACACCTTTCTTTGTAAGTGTGTTGATAACCTGGATCATGCAAAATGACTGTTTTTATGCTACTGATATTTGTGATAGACCCTCCTTTACATCCTGTGTTCATTTGGGAAAGGGATGGACTAACACTTTGTATTAGTCAGTGCTCAGAGAGGTTCCTTACTCCCAGAGCAGGATGGGAAAATGCCTTAATATACTTCCCATTGTCTAATACATAGCACTCTACTTCTCCAGTTCCTAACCAGATACATGCAGTCTTAGAAGTCTAAATTGTTACTGAAATATTAAATAAAAAATTTACTTTAGACTATCTGTATTTCTACATCTGTTTTAAAATAAAAAAGGAAGGGTGAAGGTCAGAAAAACACAGTAATGACAGTGGTTAGCAGATTATGCTGTTAAATGATCTTTGGAGAATCTCTTAAGTGAAAGATGAAGAGGAGATAGATAACAAGATATTACTAAAACAGTCTTGTTAAAACTTCCTCCTGGGACTATATCCTGCTTCCACTAATGCCCAGTGGTTTAATCAGTTCTGAAATGATGTCAGGAGTATGTTGGCTTCTCTTTGCTATCCTGCAATCATGTTCAGCTCTATACTCAAAAAAAAAAAAAAAAAAAAAAAAAAAAAAAAAAAAAAAATTAAAGCACAGGGGAATTCTGTTTCTGTATAAATATCTTTATTTCTCTGCTAATCAATGTAATGTTAGCTAGCAAAGTAAGGAGAGATGAAAGCTTAGATCTGCAATGTTACATGGTGGTGATAGGCATAAAATAGGAATGATTTAGAGAAAACATTATCTAAATAATGGATAGCTAGAGAGGGGATGAGCGAGTAAGGCTGAGCAGATGTAGGAATTTTCCTGTTTTCTTCGTGCAGGCTCTGTGAGAGGAGACCTGGATCCAAAGTGGGATTCTGGCCTAATCTGTGTAATGTGACAGGTTAGGTGCTACAGTCTAATCCATAATCTCTGCCTGGCTGAGATCAACCCATGTTAAAAATCAATCTCAACCACGGTAGGTTTTATATGTGGATCTAGGACACACCTAAGCATATTCGTGACTCCAGATTCACAATAAATCATTACACCCAAAATTAGATTTTTGGATCATTTTTATGTTTGTTGGCATGCTTTTCTTTCTTCATTGGTCTTCAGCTCCATATTACATCTGAACTTACTATATATGACTGTTTTAAACATTAGACACTATGTCTTTGTACTCTTTGTTATCCCAAAGCTATTTTTTTGGGGTTCCAGCTTTGCATTTCTTTAACTGACTATGGGTGAGTTGCTCATAGTTATGGAGCCTCCAGTGCCAAGCCTGTGCCCCACTTCTTATCACCCCATGCCAGTACTTCCCTGAACCACAGCCTCTATTTCTGAAAGCCTGTGTAGTCATGCCAGGCTGGTAGTTCTTGCATTATGCCATATGTTGTATCCCGACCTGCATAAAGAGAAGCATGACCAGAAAGTTAAACTTGGTGATTCTCCACTCATGAGACCCTATCTGGAGTGTTGCATCCAGCTCTGGGGCCCATAGTATAAGAAAGACGTGGACCCATTAGAACAATTCCAGAGGCTCTGGGAAGACCTTGTTGCAGCCTTTTACTGTATGAAGTGTGCTTATAAGAAAGATGAGAAAGGCTTTTACAGGAGTATATTTAGAATAGATACAAGGAAGAATTTTTTAAATATAAGGGTGATGAGACATTGGATGAAGGTGACACACTACAACAGGTGGCCCAGACATGTTGTGGATGCCCCATCCCTGGAGGTGTTCAAGCCCGGGTTAGATGGTCTTGGAGCAACCTGATCTAGTGGTACTAGATGAACTTTAAGGTCCCATCCAACCCAAGTTTTCTGTGATACTATTATGTTAATTGAAAATATCTAATTGTTGTGGGTTTTACCAGGGATCAATTTTTTTCTATAAGTTGAGAGAGGTTTTATACAGACAAAACAGAGGCTTGACATAAGGTATAATAATAATGGCCAGACTTCGCGAACGAAGATCTGTGGAAGGTCTTTGTAAGCCTTCCAGGCTGCGCATTGGATTTATTTTAGGTGGGACACAGTGCACGCAGAACTGAGCCCACCCTTTAATCCTAAGGTTCATCTGCGGGGGCCAAGCGAGCTTGGACAGTGGCAGCGAGGTCCTCAGGACGTAGGTGGATTGCCTTACAGAGCTAACGGGCTCCACCTGCCCGGGGAGTTTCCCCGACCGGGAATCGAACCCGGGCCTCGGCAGTTACAGTGCCGTATCCTTAACCACTAGACCACCAGGGGCTCCCTATAAGGTATATAATACTAAGGGTTATAATACTAAGGTTTATTACTAGCAAGATAAAAACTAAGAAATAACATATACTACAACAGTTCTAATTAAACTAGCTTATCTTATGAAAAGAATGTTTGGTTGTTATTTACAAGTTCGGTGGCTCATCTCGGG
>VYXB01003946.1:0-38434 GCA_013397135.1 Pachyramphus minor | reverse complement strand
TGGGCTGCCAGCTTTTCCAGGAGTATGCTGTGGGAGACAGTGTCAAAGGCTTTGCTGAAGTCCAGATAGACACATCCACAGCCTTCCCCTCATCCACCAGGTGGGTCACCAGATCTTAAAAGAAGATCAGGTTGGTCAGACAGGACCTACCCCTCCTAAACTCATGCTGGCTGGATCTGATCCCATGTCCATTCCGTAGGTGTTGTGTGATTGTACCTAAGACGATCTGCTCCATAACCTTGCCTGGCACTGAGGTCAGGCTGACAGGCCTGTAGTTTCCCAAGTCCTCCTACCAGCCCTTTTTGTGGATTGGTGTGACATTCGCAAACTTCTAATCATCCAGAACCTCCCCAGTGAGCCAGGAATGTTGATAAATAATGGAGACTGGCTTGGTAAGCTCTTCTGCCAGCTCTCTCATCACCCCAGGATGGATCCCATCTGGTCCCATAGACTTGTGGGGATCCAAGTGGCTCAGCAGGTAATTGTACTGTTTTCTTCAGTCTCAGTTGTGTTATCAAGGTACACTTGGATGGAAATAGGGTGTAAATGTTCACTGACTCAGTTCTGTGTTGGTTTGGTAATATGCATAAACTTCAATCCCCAGCTAAGAATCAATCACAGTCAGCACGATAGTGCAATTCATAGCAGAACAACAAAAGAACTGAGCAATGGTGATCTCAGACTGTGCCATGGTAGTTCACTGTTTTATTAGAGTTTTCATTGCAGTTTTGCTCAAAGGCTCCTTTACAGTATCAAACCCTATTCTGTCTGGCTCTATGAGAAGAACACTATATATATATAAAACTAAAAAAACCCACAGAACTATCAAGTAGACTGCCATTACCTATTTGTTAGTTCCATAGCACTTGGTAAAAAAAATAGACTGTCCCCAGCTTCCCCTTTTCCTAATGATTTTTTTCTCCTTCAGCACAATATTTCCGAAAGTATATTTAACAATCTCTCTCTGATCCCAGATCACTTGTTACTGCCAGCTTGAATGAATTCATCACTTTATGCCTCTGGTTTCACTTATTTGAAACTATAGATAGATATATATCTGTATATACACAGAGAGAAAGACAGCATGTTAGATTTCACACTAGATTTGATGGTGCTTTTTATTAGGTCAGTTAACAGAATTCAACAGTAAGATAGATTGCCTTTTATTTTCATATGTATTTTCTATACTATGTGGAATTATAGATGCTAAAACCAATTTGATATCAAACCATAGTTCATATTGGTGGGAAGGCAAAGTCAAAACTCAGGGTAAAAGGGCTGGTAGCATTAAAAATAAATTTTTTCTTGTTAATTTTAACACTTTAGAATTACCCCTAGCCTCTAAAATAAAATTGGATCAAGACCCAAAAGCCATGATAAACTTGTAGTTGATGGCAGGCCACTCTTATTCAAAACAAATCATTTAAGTGGTATTTCCAACCAAAGTGGTCCTGGTCTTAAATATATGATTAACAGAAATATGTATATTTTTTCTCTATATTAAAGAAACACAAGTTCTACTAATATATTTTGAGGACAGATCAGCTTCATATAGAGCATATAAATTAGTAGATCAGTCACATAGATGAACATTCTGAATAGAAGACAGAATCTGACCAACAACAAAAGCATATCAGTTAATGACATGTCAAAACAAAACAGTCTGAAGAGAAATATAGGACTTTGAAAGGCACGACCAGTCATTAAATTAGTTTACAAAGCACTATTTTTGTTGTAAAAATTATCCTTCCCACCTTTTAATCCTTCCTTTGTGAAAATGTCAGATGGCCAAAGTAAAAAGGACATAAAAATGGACAAACTACAGAAATATTAGTTTCCCCAGCATTTCTACACACACTGTTGGTGATTTGTTTGTCCATTACATTCTATGCTGTAATATACAATATCAAACACAATTAAATACAACCAATAGTTGAGCACTATCACTTGGTCATATCTAGGATTTAAGTATATTGGGTTGACCACAGAATCTAGTAATTCTGTGAATGTATGTGCCAGATACCTGTGCTGCACTGAAACTGTTCCACCTCCTTCTTGCTCTTGTCTCTGATGAGAAACTCCTATTACACAGAGCAAACATTCCTTTCCAAATTTCTTGAGATTATCTGGAAAAAAGCTACAGCTCTGAGAAATTTCTTTGTAAATAACCACTACTTATTTCCCAAGCAATGGTCATTTTATTAAATCCAGCTCCTCCATTTCAGAATCCATTTCTGGGCAATTGAAGAACTTCTTCACTGCCACAACTATGTGTATTTGTCTGAATTTAATGTCTACTTTAAAACAAAGTAGCACTCCGGCTAATTCTAACTGTAGGTATGGGTATATGAAATCTGCTAGAGTGGACTCACACTAAAATAATAATAGCAAAAGCTAAAATAATAATGAAAATAAAATACAGGTATCACTTGATACCTGTGTATGACACTAAAAGCAACTCATGAAAACCTGGTGAATAAGTGCAATTCGTTATTAGGGACCACGTTCCATGATACTAAAACTCAGCTCACTTTTCTCTGATGTCAGGAGTGAAATTTCCTGTTTATTTCAGTGACAATTCTCTATATTCTCTCTATATCTGCATTTAATAATTTTTGCATGCATGCAGCTCATATTTTCAGAATGTTTTGGAAAAAAAAATGAGCAGACATTACAGAAAATTGCGTGCAACAGTCAAATAATTTCAATATTCTTTTCAGATCAAATCTGCCAGACAGATGGCCCTGGAAACAACAGTGTTGACTAAAAATCAGATACATAAATGATACAGAAAGAGAAGCAAACAAATTGCAATTGTCAAAAAGAGGCTCAGGATCATTTCATGCACCAACAACCACAAGGTTAAGGATGAACCAGTAAGTGCAGGAAAGCAATACTGATGTGTGCAAGGACTCCAGGCTTTTTGGTTTTGGTCTATTTTATTTTTTAACAGTGATTTCCAGCAAGAACAGGATTGAAAACTAGAAATAATTCTAATTCATATTTAGGTACTATTATCTGAAATGCTCAGATGCCGCAGCCAGAGTCCTACCACTGCCTACTACAGCAGGGTATAACAAGCACTGTAACCTTTAGCTGTTGCAGGGAGAAATAAAAGCCCCAAGCACAACAACAACAACAACAAAATGAAATGGCACACAACCCCCCCAAACAAACAAATGAACACCTCCCTCCACCCTCACACACAAAAACAGTAATAGGAAATGAAGGCATGATTATCGATGAGACTCAGCTCAAATCTGTTTTTTTAAGTGACGTGAAGCCTCACATGAGGAGAGCGGTGCTCAGGGAATGATTAAGCTTTAGGGACTTGCTCTCCAGAGCTGCTGTATATACGTAATGTGAGGTTGCACACTCTAAGCTTGCTTTGTGATCCCTTCCACACAGGGTCAAATGCAGTAAAAGTAGAGGTACTGGACTTTTTAGGCAAGTTGTTTATCCCTAGCAGTGTGTAGGGAATTCTGGTTCTTAAAAAACAGGAGGTGCATAAGCAGTATCCTGTATGCAGATGACACAACATGCAACTCCCTTCTGGGAGCAAAGTCACCAGGAGAATGGCATAATAAATGAAAAGGCTGAAGAAAAGAAAGCAGCCATATTTCAGCAATTATCAAGCAGATAAGGAGATGTTTGTCTTTGACGGACCCGGATAAGTTCTTCCCATGCTTATATTAACAGAGTTCCTCATGCATTTCTGACCCAGGGAGCTGACAACATGCATTCAGCCAGTTTCAATATTTCTAAGCCATGCCAGGTCTTCCTCCTTGAAGCTAAAATGTTAAAAGCAACTTTAGGAGAGGGGTTGAGAAATATCACAGGTGTTACTAATCAAATGAGAAGTTCAAACCAATGCTGTTCCTGACAGCTGTAGAATATTAAATGAAGCTAGACACAGACATGACCGAGAGCCTGAAACCTTACGCTTCTAAACAGTGCCTGGAGGAAGAGAGTTTCTGGCTACCGAAGTAGTCAACCAGTACCTGACAAGCCATTCATTAAAATGGAATGGTCTATTAATGTCTCTCCTTGTTTCAAGGTTACCACATAAATCAATTTACAAAACCTGGGACCTTTAAGAAGATGAGTAGAGCAATTTGATACAGAAAAATAGCAAGTTGTAAGAATTATTTGAAAAAATGAAATAAACAACCCTGAAATATAATAATAATCATCACATAACCGACATACCAAAGTACATAAGAGTTCAACAATGAAGTTTTAATAAATTGTTATTAAACATGTCTACAAATAATGTCTATTCTTAGAGCATTTCTTTTAGAGGAATAGTGTTCTTGAGAAATCTCTAGCAGGAAAATACTAATAAGTGACAACAAATATAAATATACTGTGAACTTTGAAGAGAAACTGTGCTCCACAGAACAAGGCAGTGTACAGAACTTTGATGTACTTTTCTCAATAGATATAATTGTTTTCTTTGGTGGGTCCTCATAGATAAAGTGTGTTCAGTAGTGCAAAAGCAAAAGATATTTATCCTAACATTTGTGTCCAAAAGCCACATTAAATATGGTCAATTACATTCATTCAGGAAAAAAAAAAAAAGAAAAAGAATATGGCTATTGAGTTTTCTACAGAACAATGGAGTTCTTGTGCCTACAGGCTACATGGAGCACAAATTGCAGCAGAGTGAGAAAACTGGACTTTAAAAAAATACATTTATTTTCTCAAAACACCTGACAGTTACCTGTAATCCACCTACTTTGTTAAAAATCCAGTTGATGACAGCCTTGAAATGGTTACTATTTTTCAGTGCCATAGATATACCTGGTTAAAGCTATTATTAACAAGCCCACTAATGTGTTTATAAATTAAATAGCATTGGGTGTTGATGGAATGGTATTTTATGCAGCTGGACAAAAACTTGTAGCAAACCTGAAGGACTTCAGACTGCATAAATATGATTCAGTAGATGTTCTGTAAGGTGCATGTTTGTTGTTGTGGGTTTTTTTGATTGTTTTCTTTGTTTGGTTGGTTGTTTTTTGTGTGTTTCGTTTGTGGTTTGTTTTTTTTTTGTATGGTCGGTTGGTTTTTGTTTGGGTTTTTTTGTTTTGTTTGGTTTGGGGTTTGGGGGTTTTTTTTTGGTTGGTTTTTTTGGTTTTTTTTTGGGTTTTGTGGGTTTTTTGTTTGTTTGGTTTTTTTGTTGTTGTTGTTGTTGGGTTTTTTGTTAGTTTTGTTTGATTTTGTGAACTACGTCTTCCAGGCAGCTGCCTTGACTACACAGACAGTTAACTTCTGTTCTCCTGACTAGGGCTACATGATCATACCTGAGGTTGTGTCACCAGCATCTTTCATCACAGATCCAAGGTGGGACAATATATATTCTATCTGAAACAATGAGAGTTGGCTGAATAACAAATCAGTCATTTACTTGACCTAGTTTGTTTAAGCATCAATGCTTGTAGGTGATTTTTTCAGTTTGCTTGGGCTATGTATGTCTTTTGGATGTGAAGGATTGTTCTGGAAATCAGGCAACAAGTGTCTCATTCATGAGGTATTTTTCATTTCTTTTTTTCCCTTTCTGGTAGACCATTTCTAACCCAAATATTCTGAAATGCATTTAAAGTAACAAGGATTAAATTTAGCAAGACTTAAAGCTTTAACTTTATGGATTAAGTGTAGGTAAAGGTGTAGGTGGTTGTTTGTTGCATGTCAGGAATTGGAACTGAAAAAAACCTCTGCGGCACTGAGAAGAAAGAAAGAAGTTTTGTAATTTTGGGAATACTGAGGGCTGTATATCATCAATATCTATAGTGAATGTAAGTAGATGGAGTAACAGCCTGTCAGATAAATGCATGCAATAAATGACACTATAAGGTCATTAAAGAGTCATCTAGGTCTAGCACTGATATAGCAAAGAAACTCTAATCAAGATCAAGCCAAACCATATTAACTCTTTCCTAGACAGCAAGTAAAATTATTCTCCTGCAATCTATCTTCTAAACATATTCAATGTTAATGTAAACAAGGCTGTAAGATAAACATCTTTTTCTGAATGGCTAGGATGTGATTCAAATATTTATCCAAAATACACGCATGAAATTGTACTACATATTTCTAACTATACATATATAATGTATATATTGAAGATGAGCTAAATATATTGCCTTTTCTTAAAACCACAGAAATACACATAAAGTTAGCTGATTTAGGCTTGTATGAGAAAGCTGTTTATTTTAGAGTCTAAGCAACTTAGCCAAGCCAAAAATCTGAATCCAATTTAAAAAGCAAATAGCAGACCAAATATATCATTAGCTGAAGAAGCATTCTAGATGCTCAACCAAGATAAAAAATAACCTCTTAAAATTTGAAACAAAAACATATTCATATATGAGTGTTATACAGAAAACACCCATTACATGAATCATACCAGAAAAATCATTATGCAGCCCTCAGAGGTCCCAGTCTGCACAGCTAAATTAAAGCAGGGATTTAAATATGCTGAAAACCTGTTCCAGTTAGTCGGATTTGGACAGATTAATTAAGATGCAAACAGCTTTTCATACCACTTGCAAGGAAAACTTATGGTAGCCAATTATATTTCAAAATGTTATAAAATATATATGGTGAGATCAAAATATCAGCATTTCCAGACTATTTCCTTACTGCTCTTACAGATGCTTTTGAAGCCACCTCAGAAACAATCAGGACACTGAAAGGACAATTAGGTTCTATATTTAAAATAAAAATAAGCCAGGTCTTCCTCTCAACCTGTAAACACTAAAGCCCTTCATTTTGTCTTTATATCTTTTAAAAGTCTAGTCTTTTCAGGTCCAGTACTTTTTTTTTCTCCCCCGCCACCCCTCCCGCCCCCCCCCAAGTAACTGTGTTATCCTGCATATGGATGGAATGCTACAGCCATTAGACTGTAGGATAGATTTCAGGTACCAACACTTTTTGAGATAATTTCTCTTGTGTTTTAGAAACTTCCTAATTAATGCATCCTGGAAAATAATGTATTTCAGACAACTTACTACTTATTGGTATTCCAAATAGCTCTGTTATGATGGCATACTAATGAAAACCACCCCTGGATGAAAGATCAAACACAAGTATGAAAAGCTTTATTACAGCCCACCTGGTTTTATTACCAAAATGTTCTCTATTCAAAAAAAAAGAAAGAAAAAACCCCCACCATTGTCACCTGAAAACATTTTAGGCTATACTAGAAGACCAAAAACTTACAAAAAGACAAATTCCTCAGAAACCATCTTGATTCCACCTTTGCCAGGCATACAACTATTGAATATCAAAGTCAAATCAATATCAAAGTTAACCCTATTATTCCAATACTCAATTAGCATGCTAGCTGTATCATGCATAAATTGACTGGAATGATCCTTATACACCATTCACCATTGTTTGAAAATATAATGTTTCCACTTCTGACTAGTTACTGAGACTCCCACCTCTTTTTATGTTGCCAGTCAATACACTAGTCTTTTCTAAACAGAAAAATCTTTAATAAATACAAGCAAATACTGCCATTGCTGCACAGCCAGCTAGCACATAAATATGTGTACCTACAAAACCCATTAATTTCCTAAACATTACAGTACACATAAACCTGTAAGTATTTGCAAAACAAATTAAAATGGATGCAGAAATGTTTGATCAGCATAACCATTAGATTTTTATAAATACTCACAGACATTTCATTTTGTTATTTGTACCTACATTTGTGTGTATTACATTGCCAAATGGTCACAATAGCTGCCTCTGTAGCAGTTTTCAGAGACAATATGGAGTAGCTATAACTACAGATATGTCAAAGGGATGAAAAGCAAATAAAGCAGAAACAGGAAGGGATATTTCCTTAGATGTTATTATTTCTCGTAGGGATATGATCACATACTAATATACATACATAAAAGATCAAATATTTTGATCTTTTATGGTATAAGGTAGTGGGTTCAATCCCTGTATAGAACATTCTCTTGGGAGTTAGACTTGATGATCCTTGTCAATTCCTTCCAACTCAGAATATTCTGTGTATGATATGCCAACTCTTCAAGTAGCTTACATGTATTTACAGTAAATCAAAATTTCGTCTTGATTTCTGTTCCTTTCCCCACAAATTATACACTCTCCAAATCAGCTGCTTATTTCCACAAACATAAAGGAATAAACTGTAGCAAAATGAACAGAGTAACTTCAGTTTTAGTTTACAGAGCTTTTTTAGTTTTCATTCTTACTAGATAATGTTCTATCTTGGTACTTTAATCTGTTCTTGAAGGAGCTGTCAATCAGCCAATTTACCTTTTTACTGCTTGGGTCCAGCAAGCACACACAGACAATAAACATGGAAAAAAGCAGAAAGAAAACCCCTTTAGAAAAACTGGAACTTCAAAGCATTAAATCATGCTCACAAATTTTAAAGTAAAGATGCACAGAACTACAGTATATTTCATCTGAAGTTGCATGCAGAGGGACAAATTCATCCTTAGATTTCTAAGCAGTTTTAGTGTAAATTGCTCCCTCATATGTCTAAGCTCAAAATGTGGGTCAGAACTGGTTCACACTGGTGTGTCTTTGAAAGCGTTGTCCTGATAAAATTCTAAGAGTCCTAAGAACAAGTTGGTTGCCCTTATGACAACCAGCACTTTATTAATCAAGAAATAAAATCTTTTGTATTCTTAATCAAATTTTCATCTTGTTTGATGAATTTGATTCTACAAATGATAACTAAGCTGCAATCACTTGACAGTATTTTCAATTTACAAGTTTCAGAAGATTTCAAATCCATCAGAAATACTATGAGTGATCTTCATAATTAACCTTCTTAAATTAATAACACTACTGATTTATTTTGGTTAAGAAACAGGAAATATATTATCTTTACAAATTAAAATGCAGTGAAAAAAAAAAAAGAAAATCATAGCTCTACCTACTAATACTCAAAGTGTTCTCCTCCATGTCATACTAAGTTTCTTAGTTGAATAAGACATTAATTTAGGAGATTATGTAACTTTATTATTATTACAACTCTCTTGTTTTCTCACTGTTAATTGCATTGTGTCAGGATTTCTGTTTTCAGTTTAAAGGCTTAAAATGAAAAAAAGTCATTATGAAATCCATAATTGTTAATAATAATTAGCAAAAACAAAAGAACAAAAAATCTAGATAATAGATTGAGGAAGATCTTTGTGCAATAGACTTTTTTCCTTTTCTTTAGCAATATTCAGTAGTATGATCTTACTGAACAAAATAATATTCTTAGAAACCTTATTAACTAATGAAA
Organism: Pachyramphus minor; assembly: GCA_013397135.1. Classification (NCBI taxonomy): domain Eukaryota; kingdom Metazoa; phylum Chordata; class Aves; order Passeriformes; family Tyrannidae; genus Pachyramphus; species Pachyramphus minor. The sequence continues at coordinate 29,157 of VYXB01003946.1, read as the reverse complement.
CAAAACACTTCCTACACTTTTCTTTCTAATCAGCAGGAAACATAAGCAGTTTTCTGGTTTAAGTGTTTGTTCCAACCCAGAGCAAAAAAAAAAAAAAAAAAGTCAAAGATTTGTAAGTTAGAAACATTTGTGAGGTAGAACACAATTAGAATCATAATTCTCCCCCCCTTTTTTTTTAAGGTTACAGACAAACATTCATATACTCTAGAGAAGCAGTAAGGTAGAACAGAAAAGAAATGAATTCTAATTGTATTTCTAATTCTGGATAGAATTGATTTTTCAATTTTCATCTAGCCAAAATACTTGTACTCACTGTCTGGTATAAACAGGACTCATGCTGTCCTTAATCACACCTGTGATACATAGAAAGAACTTTGATATTCCCAGCTTATTAAAAAAAAAAAAAAGCATTAAAAAAAATAAGAGAGAGAAAAAAAGGTCCTACAGAAATATTATCCACCTTCCAGATCTCATCTAGACTTAATGGAATTCTAGATTTAATGGAATCCGTATTGAACACTGATTTAAAGTCTGACAAAAAAATACACACCACCCTCCCATACTTAGGACCTGATTATGACAATTAATATGTACCGTCTTCCTTCTTTGATTTAGTGCTTTCATGGACAAAACTTTCTGAGGTCTTTGTGTCTGTGAAATTCGTCTTGGAGAATTATAGGAATATATAAAATAGTATGTGATTTTCAGAAACCTGGAAATATTTTTAGAGCTACGCTGAAGTAGCTGTGCTGCTGCCACATCAATGGCATAACACACACACGCAGTCAGTTTGTTACTTCTTGAAAGCATCCAATTTTCTGCGCATTCTCTGTACATATGTTTTGTATAGTTGCAATGAAAATTAAAATTACTGTGCAAAGTAAAAAATATCTGTATTGTGATAAGCAGTAGATTTCATGCTTTTTGTCAATGGCTTCTTCTCAAAATAATCATGAAGAAAAATACAGATGTCCTTCATCAATGACAGTGAGATACTCAGTTGCCCCTTGCACCTGACATGTCAAATAAGGCTCTTCAGACTGACTTTGAAAAATACCTCAGAGCATCTCCAGGAAACTAGGATACCAAGTTCTCCAGCCTGTCAAGCCAATATCATGATGCCTGACATGTAAATAATTGAATTCTTAACTGTTTGATGATAGAAGGAAAAATATTCTCAAATGTCTACAACTAGTTAATTGTCAAATGTTTCTGCCTTCATAATTTCCCCATTTTTTCTGATTGCAGTTCTTATACAGATCTTAATCAATGGAAGGTGTTTAAATGGTTTGAAAAAGACTTACAGAGGGTAAAAATACAATTTGTGTCATTCACATGATTGACAGTTCTTTCAATGGCTCTTATCTCTCAAAAAAGCAGCCTGAGTTCACCAGCACAAGTCAACTTTTACCCCAGAAGCTAATAGGCATTTCAGTGCTTGGCAAGATATGTCAGCTTGGGCACAGAACAACACTACTGTTACCCATGTGTCTTCCAAGATGGAGCTTGCACACCTCTGGTTGACTCAAAGCTTGAAGGTTATTAGATTCCAGTAGACTCAGATCATGATACCTTGGTACCACAAGGTGCTTGTAGTCAAATTTATCCTGTTAAGATATTGTCTCATGGAAGTCTCATTAAGATCTCCATTAGTTTCCATAGAAAAAAACACCTTAAATTAACAAATTTCTTCCATGAAATAGATTTTGAATACGAAGTCACATTCCTCTTGTCAGAGATCGCTCCTACTGTGTTTTCAGATTTTTAAAGGCAGAGTGGCCCTAGAAGAAAAATACCTCTAGAAATTACCTCCTGGAAAACAGGCTACACAGGTATGACTTAGGGGACACAGTAATTGGATGAAGAACTTTTTTGTTTTTTAAAATACATCAACTTTTCATTCAAGTACAATAATTACTCAGGAGAGGCTAGTGTTGGGGAAGTTGAAGGGAGCATGACTTTTGAGATGTGACAGGTGGAACAAAGATCTCTAACATCTTGAGAAGCTGTAAAATACTACTCATAGTGTTTTTAATGCGTAGAACGTATGCTTTAGGACTGTTACAAGAAACCATGTATCCTTTGTTTACAAACCTGTAAAAACACAAAATCCATTAAGACAGGTTGACCTCTAGGTAATTTGAATAAAAAAGAAGTACTACAGGCTTTGTAGTCCTCCTATGTGTAACTCTGGCTGAAGAGCAATTTTATCTTGAAGTCATTCAATTGTATTACAAATAAGTAAAGGATTAGAATTAAAATATAATGATTTAATATAATTACAATACAGTCATAGTACGTCAAGTCAACCAGTCTGCAGCACAACAAAAACCATATTGAAAGGAGCAATTACAGAAAACTGAAATCTTGACTCAATAAAATCTGAGTTAAATTTTTTGAGATCTCTTGGCTGCTGGCATATGGTCAGGTGTTTCTTAAAATTTGAGGCATCACTGCATGCTGAGTTCAAAGTAATTTAAATAATATTGAGATCTGATGTTGGCAGAATGATGCAGTTAATAAAACCCTAAATACTGTGTGATCTTATAAATAAAATGAAAAAAATTCTTGCCTTTTTTTAATTTTCTTTTCGATCATTGCTGCATACTGCAAGCAATACTGGGATTTCTGTAATTTTCTCCTTGTCATTTCTAGCATCGGAGACAAAGAAGTACATTTTTTTTTATCCTGGGCTTATTAACATAATGAGGAAAAAACCATAAATATGTTTTGTTCTTACTACTGCTCTATGGACAAAGATGAATGCATTTTTCACTAGTTTTGCTGCTGTTGCCAAGCATAGATTAATATTATCTTATGTTCTTTGTTTTGCTTAACACAATCCTTCCCCAAGATGAAGTCAAGGTCAAGGGCAGACAAATAATTCATATGGAAAAGGAAGATAACTAAATATTCACCATAGGTATATTTGCTCCTGCATGGAAAGGCTAGTGAAAACCATGTGAAGAAAGCAAGTGTGTTTACATCTATTGATTCTCTCTTTAACATAGCATTCTTAGTAGGCACACTGGAACCATTTTCCACTATCTGGAAACATCCTGTAAAGCAGTCTTGCTCTTTACTGACTTAGTGCCGCTGCCCTTTACTCACAAAGACTGCTTAAAAGAGTGGGTACATTATTACACACACAAGAACTTCATTATATTGTTGAGAAAAAAGGAAAACAGTTAATATTGTTTTCAAAGGAATATTATAACTTTCTCAATGAGCTTAATGGTACAAAAGTTCACATTTTAAGGGTCTGATGTTGCAGGCTTTATTCATTCAAATTACTTAAATGGAACTATTTTTGTGGGAAAAATTGCTTTCAACAGTACTTGAAGATAAAATTCTTATCAAGCCCTTGATATGAACTAATACAAAGATAGATTTCAAACTATTCATTATATGGACAGAAAATTTAAGTACAGAACTGCCTCTGAATTTTCTGGTTTCAAGCATTTTGACATGGGTTTTTGTTTGTTTGTCAGTGAAGAGAATATTTAGAACTTATAATCAAATCCTGAGATAAAGCTTGACTAAATTTTATCACTGTTGGTCCAAATTCTGCCATATCTCTTGGCAGATTCCAGTGAAAAGCAGTCTATATATATGTTTCTGTGTGCGTGCATGTGTGTATTTCTTCATTTGCTCATTTGTAGTGTGTTCCCCTGCCATTGGGCCCTTTGCTTTAACAGAACAGATTCCAGAACTGCTCAAATGTGACTTGGAACAGGCTTCCTAAGGAAACGGAATAGACTGCCCAGAAAAGTGATCACGGCACCAAGTCTACCAGAGTTTAAGGACTATTTGGACAACACTCTCAACCACATGGTGGGATTCTTGGGGTCATCCTGTGCAGAACCAGGAGCCGGAGTTTGATGATTTTCGTGGGTCCCTTCCAACTCAGGATATTCTAAGACTTGAGTTCTCTTTGTAAGGACTTTGCATTGAGATGTGGGACATCCCTTATCTGACCATGTGGTTCTATGCAAGCCACCTCTGCTAGACCATCACAGCTCTGATTTAGTTTGCTTTTAGGTCTTTTTCTGTTTTGTACTGAGGATTTGTTACTGTGGTTTTAAGCCGTGTTTTATAAGCATTCAAAAGAATCTGAAGAGTGTGCTAAGATTCAGAACTCATACTTCATAATTTAACAAAGAAGATATCTTAAAAGTTACATCATTTGAAATTATATTCGTTGTGACAGCAAAACTGGTCAATTGAAAATAGTTTATAGAACTTCTTTGTGACTTAAATAACAGTAGGGTTAAAATAATACCTTGATGATACATAACTTCTGTAATTTCTTGAATAAAATATAAGTAGAAAGTGAGGAAATTCAAGCTGTTACAAACCTTTTCTGTCAAACATATTTTCAAAATATTTTTTGCTCACACAGTTACTTAAATTCTTTACACCTTAACATTAAGAGTTCTGCTTTGAAAATGGTGACTGTTGCTTATTTTAAAAAATATATAAATAAACCAAAAATGCATCTGATGGTATTTATAGTCACATTATGACAATCACTGCTGGCAGCTTAACTTTAATTTATGCAAAATTTATACACATAAGACTTTAATAGTTCTAGAAGAAGGGAACTAAAAATAAATGGAATTTTAACAGTAATCAAACCATTACTATATTTTGGTGGCACCATTCCAGCTATTATTAATGCCACATTTCCCAAAGATCATAAAATAAATGTAGCTTTTTCAAGAAAGAAAACACAATATAATGATGTATATCAAAGAAATAAGCTAAGCAATGGTAGATGAATCCTCAGCACATTATTCAGATAACATAATTACACTCTGACCTGTTTTACTGTTCGAAATGAGTGAATCTCCTGTGACTGGACTCTAATCTAACAAGAGTTCAGGAAAAGCTCTAAAGTCTGCTCATATGGTATTGAAAGATGGTTGAATACTGTGCAAATATTCCACTCAACAGGTGGAAACTGACATTCTAACAGAGTTATCAGATGTAAGAAAACTTATGGCAACAGGAGACAATGAACATACTCTTCGGTAGTTTCAGCTCCTTTTAACCAGTTGTGTGAGAAGTACACATCACTGTGGCTTGAAAACTAGCAGTACAGAAAAATATTGTGTCTTATCTGATATGGTTTTCACCAGGCAAATCTTATTTCCATAAGAAATAATCATATAAGCATGTCTATATAAAGAACAAAAAAAGTGTTTTCTTGCCCAGAAAGAGAAGTAAAAGCAAATATGCATTTTATCAATAGTTTTTCTTAGGGGACTTGATCTTATGGGAAAAATTGTTTCATTTTCTTTTTCTATTTCTTCCAAAGATGATGTGTCAGGAGCAGAGATATTGATCAAAGGAGTTCTCAAAGGCAAACTTACAAAAAAAAATATTCTAAAAGTTGTGACACTCTTTTTTTTGCCATCCTTGGAACTGTTTATATTATTTTGGTAATTTTGTATGTCAATTTCATTTCAATGTAGAATTTGAAATTACTCAAAAAAATTTTAATAGTGATCTGCATTTTTTTTTTGTTAAATTTCACAGAAACAACAACAAAGATGTAAATTTTTCCTAAAAATTGAAAAACTTGGGTTTAGGAAGCAAAGGAAAATTATTCCTTATTTACCATTAATTTTTAATGGAATTATATCTCTCATTCCTTGTACAGTTGCTTAACTTATGGAATCAAACTATCATGGCTATTAGTTTCCTTTTGCATTCTGAAAAATTACCAGGCTTAATATTGCAATAAATGCTTGACACATATACTTTAAAAATATCCATAGTCAGTGTTTGTACCTGGCAAGTGAAAGCACTAAATTACACAGTAAAGATTAAGGCAGCATCTTATTAGATGCTGGAGAGTTCCAAATTTTCTTTCTGTGAGTAGAGGTATAGCCTCAAAGTATATCCACTGATGTCAAGGAATCATACAATTACAGAATGGTTGTAAGAGACCTTAGAAACCTTCCAGTACCAACCCATCTGCCATGGTAGGGACACGTTTCACCTCTCCAGGTTGCTCAAAGTCCTATCCAACCTAGCCTTGAACATCTCCAGGGATGGAACATCCACAATTTCTCTGGGTAACCTGTTCCAGCTCCTCACAACCCTCGCGGTAAAGAATTTCCTCCTAACATCTAATTTAAATCTCTCCTTTTCAGTTTAAAACCATTCTTCCTTGCTCTATCACCATCTGCCTGTGTAAGAAGTCACTCTATTATTACAATCCCCTTTTAAGTACTGGAAGGCCTTAATAAGGCCTCCCTGGAGCCTTCTCTTCTCCATGTTGAGCAATCCCAACTCTCTCAGCTTGTCTTCGTAGGAGAGGTGTTCCAGTCCTTGAGCACCGCCCTGGCCCTCCTCTGAACCTGCTCAAATAGGTCCACATCTGTCTTGTGCTGGGGACCGCAGAGCTGGACACAGCACTCCAGGTGGGGTCTCATGAGAGCTGCATAGAGGGCCAGAATCACCTCCTGAGACCTGCTGGTCACACTCCTGTTCATGCAGCTCAGGACGCAGTCAGCTTTCTGGGCTGCAAACCCACATTGCTAGTTGAAATCCAGCCTCTCAACCCCAAGTCCTTCTCTGCAGGGCTACTCTCAATGACTTTTTCTACTAGTTTGTACTCATACCTGGGATTGCTCTGACCCATGTTAATAAAATATGGTAAAGAACATAGAGAAAATTATTTGTATTCATAATTTGATGAGGATTATATTCAAGTAAAGGTTGTAGGTTCAATTTCCAAACATGTACAGGACAATTGTTCTATGTAGTCTGGTAGATTAAAAGAAAAAAATAAAATTCAAGTGTACCTTAACGGGACACTGTGAAACACTGGTTTATTATATTAATTATGGGATGGGACCAACTCAGGTGGGGGAGTGGGGAGGGAAAAAGGGACAGATGGAAAGGAAAGGTGATGCCCTATCCCATACCCCAGTCCCTGCAAGTCTCCTTGGACAATAGGAGAGCAGCTGTCAGTCAAAAGCAGCCTGGGAGCACTGCCCCATACCACATCCCTTCTCTCTGTAAACCAGCCCCAGATGATCCCGGCTGACACACTGGGATCATTGCCCCTCACCCCTCCCTGGAGCTCCGGAGTGGTCAGTGGGCCCCAATTCCTGCCTGGGGTGGGGAACAGAGGAAACAAAAGCAGCAACATTTCTTCTCCATGCTCTGTCAAGATCTCCATCTTATGGACTACTGTAGTTGGACCTGCACTGGATCTAGGGGTGGTAGCTATAATTCTCTTTTTCTCTGTGTATTGGGTTTGGCTGAGCTGGAGTTCATTTCCCCATAGTATTCCTCACAATGCTGTGCTTTGCATTGGTACCTAGAAGGATGTTTATAACACATCGGTGTTTTGGCTACTGCTGAGCACAGCATCAGCACTGTAACATTCCTTCCTCAATTGAGGGCAAGATCCTGGGAGGGGACACAAGTAGGCCAGCTGACCCAAACTGACCAAAGGGTTATTCCATACCATATGTCATCATCTCAGATATAAAAGAAGGCAAGGAGCAGGAAGGTAGGCATTCATTGTCTGCAATGACTGTCTGCTGAGGAACCATTACATGTGCTGAAGCCCTGCTTCCCAAGAGTGGCCGACCATTGCTGCTGTTGGGAAGTAGAGGATAAACTGTGATATCTTTTCCTTCACTTTTGCATACACAAGCTTTCACCTAGCTGCTGCTTTAACAAACTGCCTTGTCCGTACCCACAAGTTGTTTCTCGTATTATTCTCTCCCCTGGCTGGCTGGGAGTGATAGAACAGCTGGATGGGCACCTGCTGTTCAGCCAAGGTCAACCCAGCACTTTCTTTACTTCTTCTCATAATTTCCTTTCTTAATATTTTGGGTAGCTTGAGACTGTATGGGTTGAATTTTGCTGTTGTAAGGGTTAGCATGTGCTAAGTCAAGGTTTTTTGGAAGGCTTTATTCTGGTTAAATGTTACCCTTTAAACTTTTGACAAGTTCCCTTACTTTCTAAAGTTTACCAGTAAAAGTAGCTCCTGAAAAACACGTGTTTTCCTTTGCACTTTCTCTCAAGGTGTTAAAAGAACTGAAGGGTCTTCTAATATATCCAGAGGGCAGATACAGTTGGAGCCTTGTATATATTTAAAGTAAACCCCCTTCAGTGAGCTCGTAGCTGGGGGCCTAGGGTCTTACAGACACATAGTTGCTGGCCACCAAGTCTGCACTGATCACTAAGGATTTTATTTATTAATTCATTTATTCATTTTATTCATGCTGGTCATTAGCATCCAATGGTATCTTAGATGCCTTACAATATCAAGCCAATCTTCGGTGACTAGACTGTACATATCACCTGTGGAAAATTCAGATGTTTGAATTAGAAGCTTGTTAGGACATGGGATGTTTTGTGTCATCTCAAATGGCAAGAGATGCTTATAGGTGGCCAACCAAATTTAGGACAATAGTATGAGAAATATTTAGGATAAATGCTGAAAATGTAAGTAATTGTTTTTATGCCATATGTAAATAAAAGAAATGCACAAAATGTTTCCTGATATTCATTTTCAGATAATAGGGGTAGGAAGGAAGAAAAGTGATGTTGCGTGTTATTCTGCAAGACTTGCAAAAAATAGCTGGTCAAATTCAAATCAAAACTCTGATAAAAATCAAAAAGTATTTCAAAGTAATTACTCTGAGCTAATCGGATTTTACTGTAATCTGAGATACTGGCTAGTTGCTGCAGATCTTTTCCTCTCATTTAACTAAGCCCATTGAAAAAATTATGAAATCTAGATTAACACTTAAGGAAGGAATGTCTTTCACCCCTGAAGAGTAGCTAAACTCTTTCTGGTACATATTCCTTTCATCTATGTATCAGTTTGGATGCTATCAACAAAAGAATAATTTCCTTCAAAGAACTTGTGTACCTTTTAACTTGAACTCAAAAAACCAATTTTTGTACTGCCTGAAATAAAAGTAAGAAAATAAGGAACCTTGTTGCTAGTAAAGAGTCTATTCTATCACTGGCACAATGCTTTTTAATGAGTTTTAGGACTTAGCCTTCACACTAGACACCTCCTATCCAGTTGCATATATAGCATTATCATCAGCACCATGGGTTACAGCATAGTGAAGAACATATTTAAGCTATATGAAAAAGAAATGTGGGTAACTGAGAAACCACGGACCCGTTCTGCAAAACTCAAAGTTTCTTATCCTAGGAAGAAATCCTCCTATAGGAATGTATAAAACAGACTAACAAACTGTGCATAGCAGATTAATATTAATATGGATTGACTCTGCAAACATGAAGGAACATCTGAAAAGATGTATCACATTTGCCTAAACAATCTTAGAAACAGACGTTTCAATGTAATTTAAGCAGGTGTCCCATTTACTGTGTTCTTGTCTGTGTGGTGAAGCCTTCCGAAAAACTAGAAACTGAATTTTCCAACATTTTTAAAATAAAACTAAAGTAGAAGGTGGACTCCAGGAATCACATAATGTACTCCAGGTGCAAACAGACATTAATTCTTTGGAACCAGACTACAAGTGGTGTGAAGTTCAAAAAAGTAAAATAAAATGAAAGGTGTATTGCGCAGATCCCATACATGAATTTTAGGAACATCTCAAGAGGCCCTAAAATAGTTTTTGACACAGTGATATTAAGTTCTGATATTTGAATAAGCCTAAAGACAAGAGAACTGCTGCATACCCAATGTCACCAAAACATTTTTTTAACACGGATAGGTGACAAAATGTCAGATCTTGAGTTTTCTGTTAACCTGTGACTGACTAGTCTTCCTTGTGTCCCAGCCCAACATAATTGATATCAACGGATCCCAGTTAGTGAAAAAATACTTTGAGGTGATAGTTTAAATAAATTATACTGATTTAAGAACTGCTCAAAAGCATTTCTTTTGGGTTACTCAACACAATTCCATAAGTCTATTAAAAATGCACAATAAATACTTCTCAACTATAAGGACAAGTCTATCTCACCTGTGTAACAAACATTTTATATAAGGTAAATATCTTTATATTTAAACTAAGCTAACTACATTTAAAATTTAAAAGGATTTTAATATGCCTCAGTTCTTGTCTATGCAGGTATTTTTTTCCTTAATGACTGAAAGAAAATAGTGGAATTAACTTCCTCTATGATAAATGAGATTCTAAATAAATAAGAACTGGGTTTAAAATTCTATCTGATTTTCTGAATTCTTGAGGAACACAAAACATTAATCATACATTATTGATTCAAGGAGGAAGTGCAATCATTCAAAATCTATAGACCTGCATATATTCAGCTGTCTGGCTCACTGTCTTCGAAGCAGTTTGGAGTACAATTTCTAATCATTGCACCAATACTATAAACAGATTTCCAGAAATTAGGCTGGTCTTTGCGGGGGAGCCTAAATACCTTCCTGCAAGTATTCAGGAATGACCAGTTGTATGCATGTGCATGGAGCAAGGACTCAAAGAAGAAAGGCTTATTTACAGTGCTTGGAATTCTTCTGAGATTCATGCTTTCACTGCCAAATCTCCTTGCCTTTTCTCTGGAAGTCTCTTTATTTTGTGGAAATATGTAGCTGATAGCTAACTGAAGGTCTTCTTGCAGACATGCCTTTTACACCTGAGAATGAAATAAGCAGAGAGACTGGAAAATACGTCATCCCTCCAGATAATGCAAGCATGAAAAAAAAAAAAGCCTTTGAGAGGGCAGTGCTGAGAGAAACCAAGGAAGATTTAAACAGTTCCAGGGAGCGCGAGTCACCTGGAGTGCAGTGAACTGGAGTGAGCAAACAGAACATGGCATGGCAGTGAGGGCATGACATGGCAGTTTGCAGGACAGTTTGTGCAGGAAGGGTGAGAAGGAAAGGCTCTTCCCTGGCCATCTGGGAGCATCCAACAGAGGCAGAAAATAGACTAAGTAGCTGGTAAGGAAGAGTAAAGAGGTCCTTCCAGCCTAAGTCTTATTAGTGTACAAGTTTAAGCTTCCTCAATTAGGGTGTGACTCACCATAAAGCTCAATCCCCTGTAGCTGCAGGGGTCACCGTGCCAGCCATGTCAGAGGCCAGGGAAGTGATCACAGCCCCAAGCCTGACAGAGTTCAAGAAGCATTTGGATTACACTCTCTGGCACATGGTGTGACTCTTGACGATGGCTCTGTGCAGGGATAAGGATTGGTCTTGATGATCCTTCTGGGTCCCTTCCAACTTGATATATTCTGTGATTCTGTGAATTCAAGAGCCTTGGTACAAGATCACTTACAGATATTCATGTGTACAAGGCAGCTCAAAGAAATCTCATTAGTGATAAGTAACTTCCTCTTTTTTTTGTTATCAATGTGCTGTTCAACTGGAAATAACCAAGATGAGATGCTGACTCTATCTATATTGCCTTAGTATTCTTTTTACATTGATGTAGTGTCGCTCTTGAAATCATGCCAGGCTAAAATAAGCACCCCACTTCTCTGGCTTGGAAAATCTGGCTCCCCCTTCTTCATCACCTGCCTGAGCTTGGATTTGTGTAGCTTTTGGCAAGTGCAAATAAGACTTTTCACCAAAATACCTGAACATATATTTAAACCAATCACATGCACACTTACACACACACTCATTTGCCAAATACCATTGATTTTACTGGTGCATTGTATAAAATGATATATAAATTTCAGCTTCATATCCTTTTCCTTATTTTCACTCTGCCTGTATAAAAACTCCACTATGGAAAAATATGTCTCCCTTCAGGATATATTATAAATAGCCTTTTTTTTCTTGCCCATCTCTCTTGAGATATAATAAAAACATGATAAAGATACCATACTGATTATTTTCAAATGTGTAGAACTAGTACTAATGCTATGCACATAGTTAACAAATGCTATTTTAGGATGTTGGAGGGGTTTTTTCTTCTTTTTCTGTTAAAGTATTGCCGAGTAAGAACTTATGCTACAGTGTACAAGAGTGGGCCTCCAGGGTTTCTTCATACTGATTCAAATACCTTAAAGTGCATTATTTTACTTATAGAGCTCTCTGAGTTTCAGCTGCAACATCTAATCTGTACACTTAATAATTTCATTATTACTAATTTCTACACAACTGTAACTTTCAGTTTTACATCAGTATTACTTGTTCAGTTGATAGTGGTGTCCCCATGAGATGAGCATGTGCAGAGAACTCAAAACTTATCAGTGGTACAGAATCAATTTTTTACATGAAGTACATCCAGCCTTGACAGAGCTCTGACTGTTTTCAGACCTGCTGATAACATCTGAGTTTTTCACTTCATCTGCCTTCTAGTGATTTGCTCTCTATTTCAAGGTATAACTTTGAGGGTGAAAAATTAAAAACTCCTCAACACATTTTACAAAGATAGCAACAATGTTGAGTAATGACAGCTTATTTTCCTTTAAGAATATTTTGAGATTTGCATCCTTAAATAATTTCAGAAAACAGAACTTTAACATGTGTTCTATAAATCTGGAATTAGGAGAAGACAGTGTTGTAATTGCTGATAGAAAGGAATCCAAATTAGAATGAGAACTGATGAATAATTGAGTTATAGACTCGTAGAAATGTAGAAACATAGAATCATAGTATAATTTGCTTTGGAAGGGACCTCCAAAGGTAATCTAGTTCAAACCCCCTGCAATGAGCAGGGACATCTTCAATTCAACAAGGTTGCTCAGAGTCACATCCAATTATTAAGTGGTGATTTGTTTCTGAAAGAAGTGAAATAAAATGGAATAGAGGTGAATCCAACTGTTAGGCCATGAATCTTTTAGGTCATGAGTTCATTCAAAACGTGTTTTGTTTTGGTTTTTTTTTTCTGAAGAAACATGTTTTATTTTCTTGGGAACCAACAGAGGAAAAGGACTATGCTGTCTTGCTTTCCTTTCTCTTAATCAGTGCACTGCTGCCTGCTGTAAAACTCACAAGACAGGATAAAAAAAATGCTGAATTCCTCAGTTTCCTGATCACAAGAAATGTGGCTGTAATCAGGTCACCACCAGTAATTAATTGTACAATCACTGCATAATGCATTCCTTAACCCAGAAAGATAGCCACATTTGAAGTTTTTATTACAAATGTTGTCAAAAGTATCACCACAGTTTGCTCAAAAAATCTATATTTATGCCCACCTAATTTCTAAATCTTAGAATCACAGAATCATAGAATCAGATGGATTGGAAAGGACCTCTGAGATCATCAAGTCCAACCCTTGATCCACCACCACTGCAGTTACTAGACCATGGCACTAAGTGCCACATCCAGTCTCTTCTTGAAAACCTCCAGGGACAGAAAATCCACCACCTTAACATCTTCTTCCTTAACAGTCAAAAGAGCTGTACTTTTCAAAATAATGAAGGGGGTTTTTTTCAGATATTGAAATTTCAGTAATCTTCAGTATACCTAGGAAACTTTGAGGCTTCTAGAAGATATCTGTCCACTTAAAAAAACTGTGTCTGCACTAATGTCATGAATATTAATGGTACGATTGTTATTTTGACAATGATCTCATAATTGCGTTTCCTTTGAAGGAAGTAGAAAAAAATCTTTCTAGGAAGACACTAGTAGACTACAGAAAACCATAAGCACCATATTTCAATGGTAGCACCATATTTCAAGCACGAACTTTCAAATCCTTTAGATATTCTTGATAACTCCCTTTTCTCCAGTTCTAATTATGGGCAATTCTTATCAATAAATCAGATAAAATCCTATATACTATTAATTTTTAAATTTTATTTTGTGGATGAAAGCTGAGCTACCATTTGTCTACATAGCCAAGAAAGGAAGGAACAAACAAACAAACAAACAAATAAAACAAAAATGAATGAGTGAAAGAAGGGCAACATTTTAAGAATCCAAAGGGCCTGAATTTCCCCACATGGAAAATCATAAACATCTTTAAGAACAGGATGAAACTTAGGTAGAATAAAGATTATAATAAGAATATATAGAATAAGGATAAGTTAATGAAGCTTAGGTGCTGTCTGTGTGGACATTTAGGATTGGTGACTGGCTCCTCAGATTGAACACACTGCTTAGCATACATGGGAGTATTCCACAAAAATTATTCTGCATTTCTTTTCATATTTTCATGATACACATGTTTCAGTTTGGAAACAGACACTCCATGATTCTGTGCAGTAATCAGTTGCAACAAACATCATCAGAATTACAAGAAAATGCATCTCTCCATCAGTAACAGCTGTGTGAGAGATTGAGGATTATCCTTCTAGATTTAGTGCCACATCTACACTGGCACTAGTGTTTTACACAGCCCCAGATAGGCAAGCATTTTTGCATTTGGAGATGGCAGGTTAATGCAGAGCTTAGAGTGTGAATTTATCCTGTCTGAAATGACCAGCAGAGTGAGATGTAATGAATAGCTGTATTGAGCTTAGAAGCGTAGGAGAAGCTGAATGAAGAATAGGGAGATAAGGAATAAAGTGAGAAATAAGAAAGGGTAGAAAGTCAAAGGACTGTATTCATATGTACTAAATGTGTGCCAAGTCACTTGCCATTAAGCACAGTAAAAATTAGAGGGGACGTCATTGTCCATCTGATTCCATTTATCTGATAATCAACATTTTTTATACTCATAATCCTGAACTCTCATTTTAAACCCGCATTAGTGAGATGATCAGGCTGTTTTACTACTGCCTTATGAACCTTGCCAAAGAGAATTCATTTTCTCAGATCATTTGCTGCAGTGTCAGTCCATTGTTTCATCCTAACCAGACTGCTATAGCACTGCTTCTGTCTCACCTGTTAGTTAAAATTATACAGATGGATAAATTAAAGTGCTTTGACATTCCAGTATTCACTTTTTTGGCTGAGGACTATGCTTATGATTGTCAGTAACCAAAACAGAGGTTTCAAAATACTGATATCTATCCATTTTAATATAAGAACATCTTCTTTTAGAATCACTTAGTTTCACAAGTATTGGAGAAGTTTGTTATGCTCTTTCATATATTTTATTATTTTGAGTATTTCTGCAAAGCATATTGTTACCATCTTCTTTTTAAACAAACACAGTGAGGTTCATTTTGACCTTTAAATCAATGAGAGTTATGCCAGAAGCAGCAGTTTTGTGTGAATGTTTTTGGAGTCTTGTGTTTCATACATACAGGGTTTGCTACTGTTGAGTCTCAGACTTCTGGTCTCCATCTCAAGTTTTAAAACACATTACAGTACGCTGTGTGTGCCGACCCCAGCTAAAACTATGCCAGGATTTCCATAATAAAAGTTCTCATTTCCAGAAGTTCCAACTGTACATTCAGCTGTAAAAATGTGCACTAGGCTAAAATTGGATGTACAGGATTTCAATGTGGAATTAATACAAATTAAAAAAAAAAAATTCCACTTGATGATTCCTTAGCTGTAACTTCTTTAAAAAGTAACAGCTTGTGAGATTTCTTATTATCCTTCCATCTTTTAAGTAAAAAAGAAATTTAACTTTTTAAAAATAATTATGTAATTGTGATGAGCCTGTTTCTGCTTCCACAAAAGGCTTCCTCTATATCTTAGACATGGGAATTCATTTTCAGCTGTACAACAGAGGTAAGCATATGTAGTTGTTTACTGAGAAGAATTTGAAAATGACACACTGTCATCTTACCTACACAGTTCATTGCTACTGATGGTTTTAGCTCAGAAATCCTACTCCAGCAAAATCAGGGATTTACACATCAATATATAATTTTGATTTCTTGGCAGGGGGCAGATTCACAATGCACTCTGTCTTAAAGTAGCTGTGAAAACCTTGTTGCTTTTACTTTATATACTTTATATAGTTCTTTTACTTAGAATAAAGTTAGAAGTAACACTAATTAATAAATTCAATTGAGGCAGGTCTTCCTATCTCCTTGTAATAATTTCATGGGGTTTTCTTTGGTGCATTCTCAGTGGGCCCATGTCATGCACCTTGCTAGCCTAAATGCCAAATTTTGGCTCAAGTGAACCTTTCCAAGAGCAAAAGTATATACATTTCAGGGGATTAATTTCATTCACTCTACTAGTGGGCAAATAAGGAATGTGCAAGGCACCCCATCCACAGTCTTCACCACAGCCTGTGACTTCTGCAATCGCAGGGCAGGTTCAGAAATAACTGTCTAGAGGTGCCTGGCCCCAACAGGTTGCTGGACTTCCTCTTGAAAGGACAAAGAAAGCAAAGAGAAAATGTCTGCTTATTCAGCAGCACTGAATCTTAGTCTGTCTATACCACTGTGAAATAGGAAGTAATTGATGGAATTTTTTAATCTATATTATGAACAAGAAAATACCTAGATTAAAAAAGCACATGAGTCAGTGAGTATCCTGGTGCTAGAAGTGCTATAATTGTGTGGTGAGTCTGTTTACAGAGATGTAGAAATAGGTCCTCTCTTCATCGTCAATTGTTGTTCCATCTGAACACATGTTCCAAAAGCATTTCTTGTCAGGAGAAAAAACACGATTATGTGTGTGAAAAATCAAGGTTAATGCAACCTAGGACAGCACAATAAAACAATTTAAAGCTTCTCTATTACTGATAATGAAAATGAGCTGCAAGCAAAGTATTTTTATCTACCAAATAATTTCTTTTACTAAAGCCTGTGGAAATGTGCAGATATAGTTTAAAGATTTTGGGAGTGCCCCTTGTTTCTTCTAATAAAGTTAAAATTACACAAAACAACAACAAAAGAAGACCTCTGGTTTACATAACCTTACCTTATGTCTATACTGGAGTTTCAGATAAAGTAGCTAACTGGGTAAAACAACAAAGATCAGAAGACCAGATTACCAAATCAAGCTACTGCATTTTCTTATTTAATGTACAATACAAAATTGAATGTGGATATAAAAAGAAAAAAATCAAGATTCTGATTGTTTATGATAGCTGCTGATTTCATCTTCCACAAGTTGAAATTTATAAAGCATTTTGCTTCATAGCACTTGAAACAATGAATTATACTATACAGCCTAAAATATAAAAAACATAAAGAGGAAAATCTTCTCCACTGGAGAGAGATAATGAGTTTCATAGCTCAAGTAAAAACTATTTATCAGTTGTATAATAACAATATTAGGTAGAAGTACTTTAAAAGTATGAAGACTGTTTCTGGCTTTAGAGCCAAATCACAATGACTGCTAAGATCTCTGCTTTTTCAGGGCTGAGTCTGAGGTCCAGAATCCTTAGAGTTATGTGCCTTACTTTCATGTTCTTGGATGTTCATTCTGTAAGCAAGGCTTTGCTTACTTTTCTTTCTTTTAAGGAAAAGGGGGGTAAAGGGGGAAAAAAAAAAAAAAAAGCAGCAAATCTCTTTCAGGAATTCACCTCTACGGCAGTTAGCCACATGAAGGTCTGGACTGGTGTATGTACTGGTTATGAAATGACTGCCCATGAAAATCAATGCCCCTTCATTGTCCCTTTGTAAAAGGGAAAATCCTGGGAAAATGGACAACAGAGGTGAAAAAAAAAGTGGTTTATGAAGTAGGACCACCAGAAGACAAGTTATTTTCTTTGTGGAACCATTGCAAATTGCTACACATTCTCCTACTCATGGATAAAGTAGATGTGAGTATCCCACTCCTTGATATTTTAATGAATCAGGAAGGAATTTCATAGGAGGGTGAAATCGGACTAGAACCACTTTTAGCGTTCTTGGGCAGAGGTCTCAGACAGGATGCATATACATTTTCTACACAAAATACAAGAGCATCTTATGTATCTGTTGCTGGATGAGGGTTGCAATCCAGCTTTCAGGAAAGAATTATATGGAAAAAGGTCTGCAGGCCACTTATACATCGCTAAAAGCAAATGGGCATCCATGAGCATTTTCAGGAGTGTTGGTCAGGGGAATTAACATTGCAGAAAGAAGAATCAGAATCTCCAACCCCTCTACAGCTGTACTGGTGTCATGGTTGGACAGTTGATACTAGCACATAGGTAATTCTTTATACAAAACCATCAAGTTAATCCAATACATGCTTACCTTTTGAATCCTTTAGCTGGTGTCTGCAACATCCTTTACTGGCAGGTAAAGCCATAACCCCATGTGGGTGGGCAGGAGAAGGGGGAGCAACAGTTTTTAAAGAGATCAGTTGAAACACTGGTACTATCAGAGTTAATAATTGATGCCAAACTCATCAATTTCAAAGGATTTGAGATTTTATTTCAATCCTTTTCCTAGTCCGTTTATTTTTTTTACTTCTACAGCATGTTTTATTATGATATACATATTTATATAAATACCCTCCCCAAATATTACATAATCTAGTACTCATTTCTGTTGGTAAAGGTAATGCTCTTTTTACTGTGTAACACTGACATCTATATTGATTCCTCCCTCTGTGCTGTTAGTGTAAGTATAGGGTTAGACTCTTGCAGAAAAGCTGGAAATAACAAGAAACAATCACTAAGAGTTTCCAGCTTTTTTAAGATCAGCAATGAGCAGGGGAGAGATCACTATCAGTGAAGGATGAACAAAATCCTGATGTTACAAAATGAACAGATTTTGAGTATGCTATTTTCTTGTATAAAAGTGGCAGTTTATCCAGCAAAATAAAATTTTAATCAATCAATCTCTGGAAAGCAGAAGGATTTTTAACACTAATATTTGATCAAGCAGCATGAATTTATTCCATGCATAAGGAGGGGTCTAAAAGTAACTGAAAAGTGTTTATTTTCAGTTAAAGTTATGGACTTTAAAATAATTTCTTTACATTAATTAGTGTTTTTATCAATATGCGCATGCAGGAAAATCCAATGACTCACTTTTCACCTTCTCTCCTCTTTTTTTTCCATTGCCTGTTCTTTCTGTTTGACTAAGCAAAGGATGGAAGTAATGAGTCAAAATATAGGAAAGAAGGAAGATTTAGTTGAAAGTCTTTAAATAGAAGTTTTGCATGATTTGGTATTTTTAATCCCTAAATTTAAAAGAATAACCTGGAAATATGTAAAAAAAAATTAAAAAATAGATGTTGAAGAAACAGTTGAAAATTTTGAACAACAAACACTTTTTGTACTTATCCAGTCATATTTACTGCTGATAAGTCAAAGATCTTAGTATGCCTGCAGTTTTCCCTTAGTGTCTTCACAAAATGAACCTCTGTCCACCTCTTACTAATTAAGCAGTTTTGTCCTTAGAATTCCTCAAAGTTCACATTGGACATGGTTCTAAGGGGAAAGCTAACAGATAAATATATGTCCTATGTTTTCAATACACAGCATGAAAAAGTGGGTGAGGAAAGCCTTTTATTTTCTTTTGCAGCTGAGGGCCAGTGAAAAGTACTGGATTAAATCATTCAAAAAGGAAAGAAACCCAACAGTCCAAATTGCTGCATGGCAAACAAGTTTAGGATTAAAATCCTATTCCTCCGGAGTTGGAGAGGTAAATTTCCTGGAACCAGACTCGCCAGCTGAGTCCCAGCTCAGCAGTGTATTTCTGTAGTGTTGTTTCTACAATATAAACAAACAATAAATACAGACATTCAAGCCTGTTTTGTGTACTTTATTCTGGTTTGTTGACTCTCATATCTGTACACTCTACTTACAGTGACTAGGTTTTTCTCCTTCTCAAAAAACATGTCCTGAGTTGGCAATTATTTTACCTTTCTCCCTCTACTTACTGCCTGCATTTGAAGACCCTTTGATGTCTGTGTGCAAAAGACAAATGTTGATCTCCCGCAACCTGGGAGTAGCACACTTCAGTCAGAGAGACTACCTGCAGTGATTTCAGCGGGGGGGAGAGAGGAGTTCTCTTAATATTAAACCAAAATCTGCTCTAAAAGAATAAAAAGCTATCAAAATATTTTCCCCTCTAACCCCTCCCTTGTATGTACACAAGTGCATTTGGTGCTTTCATGTCCTCTAGTTCTCATGTCTTAAAACAGAGATCTTTTTTCGGTTTTTTACTATATGCGACACCAAACACCATACCAGGACTGAGAATATTTATTATCACTATTGTGATCCCTCTCAGTTTGTACACATTAAATAGCTTATGTTCTAAATGCATAGATATAAGAAGAATTTTATTTCATTATGGATGAAAGTCCTGAGAATGAATTCTGAAATAAATATTTCAGTGTAAAGAAGACATGCTGTTGAAAGAAAAGGTATTACTTAAAGACTTACTTTTCCATCAGCTGTGAGAAAATTTCTACATGGAACTTCCTGTAGCAGTTAACCTATTCACACTCTCTAATTGTAGTTTATTTTGGAATTTCTGCATTAACAGGTAAAGCGAAATTTTCCTTACCCCTTTAACAGATATGTGTGCTACAAAAACAGGAAAAAAAGAAGACAAAACCCCAAACATGCTTAATTCTTAAGTCCACCGTTCTTTATCATTCTGCTTATTTCAGCTTTTTACTGGATAAATTGATGCAACACAAAACTTTTCCAATGTTAGAGGGGAAATCTGCAAAAACAGACTCCTGTGCATCACAAAAAAACCCCAACAAACTTCCCTTTCTATCTACTACTAAAATATTAATAATACAAAGAGATATATGTTGAAAGAAATATAGTTTGCAATTTTTTAATGGTTCTATCTATCTGTACATTGCACTTGTATATGTTAAAACAACTAATAAAATATGTTTACCTATATACATATGCATAAACACTCTAAATTTTGGTGGATATGGATTTACATAAACAAATATCCAGAATTTTTTAAATTCTGAAAGTAAATATACTAATAGTAGAAAAGTAACACTTTTATTGTATTGTACAGGAATATTTGTAGTATACTAAATAAATACACGTTAGTCTTTCATTATAAATTAAATATATACATATGCACACAAACAGACATATGACAGAATTACAGAATCTGCTGAGTTGGAAGGGACCTACAAGGATCATTGAGTCCAACCCTTAGCCCTGCACAGGACCATCCCTAAGAGTAACACCATGTGCCTGAGAGTATCATCCAAACACTTCTTGAACTCTGTCAGGTTTGGTGCTGTGACCACTTCCCTGGGGAGCCTATTCCAGCACCCAGCCACCCTCTGGGGGAAGAACCTCTTTCTAATATACAATCCAAATCTGCCCTCACAGAACTTCAGATCTTCCACTCACGAGGAAGTGGTAACTGCAATGAGGTCTTGCCTCAGTCTCCTCCAGGCTGAACAGACCAAGTGACCTCAACTGCTCAAATGTTGATGAAGTGGTTCTTTTTGAGGTGTAAGTTATGGCATAAAGGCAGTCTCTGACAGAGAACCTCCAGGTTCTGGGAAGGGAAGACCTCCCTAATTTAATTTTAATTTCTAACATTTGATGTAAAGTGAGCTGTAATCCTCACTCATTTTTTGATTCAGGAGTAGCAGTATCCGAACATCCACTGATATGATCAGTGAATTAATGTTTTGGTACAAAAATCAAATTAATTATTTTTTTTAATTCTTCATACCCTGTATGTAACAGCACTGTTACATATATGAATGTATAAATGTTTAGACGTATAACAGATGTAAAATAAATACGTACAAACACATACAAATATAGATATATACNTTTGTTAGCATCAAGAATTAAGCGGTTTTGCAAAATGCCTGAAAACTTTAGCAGTTGCAAAGAGATTTTTGAATGTTAAGACAGATCTAAGTAAAAAAAGGAGTGGATTTGACCATAGTCTATATTTAAAAAACATTTAAGTTTCTCAGGCACTGAAGAGTCACTGAAATGCTAATCATGAAAATGCTACCTCATCTAAGTTAACTGCAGTTTTAAATAATTTTTTATAAGAACTACTGAATAACTTGCCTAACATAGCATAAATATATGTTATATGCTATATATGCTATATGTTTGGTCTTAATACTACCTTAACTCCAGCTGCAAGAGACAACCTTTTGTAGTTTCCTGGCAGAAATCCAGTCTCTAGGGTCATATAGTTTTATCTTCTGTATTTTTCTAGATATAGAATTACTTTTTTCCTCTTGTGTAGAGCCCACTAACTACATTAAGTCTGCCAGAATGCCTTTTTGTTTTGATGTAAAAATGTTACACAATGGACAATCCAGTTCTTCCCTTTGTAGAACATTCCAACTTCAAATTGCTTTTTATAAATATTGCTCAGGAGGCAGCAAAAGATTGTTCATTAAAATATATTATACACTGTAACAAAACAATAAGGTAGTGAAAGTAAGTCTAGTTTGTTTGTATACGAAATGTCACTAAAGCCAATGTCTTTCTGATTATCTATGCAAAGAAAGCTGTATAAATGATAATTATACGCTTGGCTTTATGTAATGAAGAGTCTACTTTTAGATATAATCCAGTAAAATCAAAGAATCATCATGAATCTCAAATGATTTCTTTTCAGATTTCTATGGGTTTAACAGAAGAAAAATATGTACAAAGTTATAAAGAGCTGAATTAATGGGAGCTTTTAGAAGTACTCCATGTTGAAAAAGCTGCAGACATCAGAGAAGCATCAAAAAGGCATCATAGGAAAGGAAGAAAACAATGAAATCCGGCATAAAAATCTTACTCATTTGTGAATTCTGCATGTTTCATTATATTAACAGAAAGAATATTTTGAAAAGAATATTTTAAAAGAAATAAAACTGTAGAAAACTTTGGGGTAATTTTTGCAAGAAAAAGTAATATGATCCTGAAAGGTCATACAGTACAAACAAACCCAGAATATTTTGACCTGCTGTATAGAAATATTGATAGTGAAATATGTAGCTGCTTTACATCATCGAATGGGAGATAAAGATCCCTTTCTGTATAACATTTAATTACACATTTACAATATGATGCACAATTTTGAGCACCTCAACACAAGAAACGTTTCAAGAAATTGGAGGAAACAACTGGAAGGCTTCTTTTATGAGTTACAGTATATTTGAACAGATGCACAGTAAAGATAGTGGTATGAGTATTTTATAAATAGTACAGAACACAGATAAATCTTACAAGGTTGCTGCAGAGGAATAAGGATTGATAACTGTTTGAAAGCGGTAAACTCCTTGCTCATGCCACTCAGATCGATGTTGTTCTCAGAGTAAGACTTCACAGCAAGCAGCTGTGAAGGTAGAGGTAAAGTCAATCTTAACACATATAAAAGAATTAATTGCAATAATATACAACATAGAAAAAAAAAAAAGAAAGAAAACTAACCATCAGAACACAAAAAATTCTACTGATAATCTAAGTAAAATTGAAAAAATACCCCAGCCAAACCAAATATCACAAGTAAAAAAAATTCCTCTAAAAATCGACCAAATGTGGCCTTCCCAGAATGAAGAACAGTGTTCTTCACTGTTCTGGTTCTGTAGTTTGAGGCCTGTACTAAATCCTACTCTCAGAGTCTTCTTTCCCCAGTTTTCTCTTTTTATACCCATTCATAGCTTTTTGCAAATATCAAGTACCCAGCCCATTACTGTGAATTGTTTCCTTCTGTACATACAACCTAAAGTTTACCCTGCTCTTAGAAAATAAACAAGACACTATTTTTTTTCTCTTTATAACTAACCCAGGCTGTCATAAGTAGCCTTATTTTATTTGCAGACAGACAGTGTTCATACTCAAATTTCTTTTAGTTGTTGTCAGACTAGTCCATGTGTTTCATCTGAAATATAAAGTAGAAAGAAAAATGTGTATATTAATGATCTCGCTGTTGTGTATTAATTATTTCAATAAAAAAAAATTAGGCATAAAAATCAAATATAATGAGACCATTACAGAAGAAGAAACAAGGTAATCAGTTTCTAATATATAATACCACTACAATGATATTAGCTATAATTTAAACAAAGTAATCTGCTTTTGTTAGATATGCAAAATGCAAATGAGACATTTTAGGAGTGCTCTCATCTCACATCACTGATGCTAATGAGGAGATGATAAGGTTAATAAAGATTTTCTTTTATAATAGGGTGGGTTTTTTTAATCTATACTATTTTGGTTTGACAAGTTCCTTTCCAAATCTGACAATGCCACTTCATATAAAACTAAGCTCTCCCTTTCACAAACACAAAGGGAAAATTATGTGACACTTGCATTTTTCCTGAGGCAGCCATGCAATATCATAATCGTGTTTTGGCTCTGAATATATGATAAATTATATAACTGGAATTTTCTGATACACGTATCAATGCTTGAGAGGTAAATCACTGTAAAAATGAATGTTCAAATGCAAATTTCCATACTATCAATAATTTATCCTCTGTTTGAGTTGCATTTGAGGTCATATTTTACACTCTGAGAAAAAAAGAATACTGCATGCTAATACCTACAGTTAGGCTTGAATAATAACATCTGCAAAGTCAAAGTTTCAGCAAAAATGAATAGAACAATATATAAAAATCACTGAAAATAGAACAAGAAGGAAAACCAGGTGAGGGTATCTTTGCATTCAGGTTTTTTGGTGCCTTCTAGGACAACCAGATTCTTAACTCTAGCATAACCTAAAATTAAAATAAAATATATCACCTCTATAAATTTTAATGATCAATTCTGGGGATTCTAAAAACTTTGGGGAGATTTTTAAAAGAAATACACAGACAAAAATGGATAACAATAATAGAAGGGTCATTATGTCCCTAAACACAGTGAGAAATAACAGCAGCTATGCCCTGAAGAGCTGACAGAGCATATTTAATCTAAATGGGGCTGCAGTTGTGCCTTTTTCCAAAAATAAGCTGTAAAGGAAATTCTATAGGAAAGTTTAATATTTCCATTCTATTTTTAAACAGAAGATATTTCAATGGTTTTAATACATTTGGAATGAATGTTAAAGAACATAAATGCACATGTGAACCAAAAGTCTAAAGGCCAAATCTGTT
This sequence comes from Pachyramphus minor, assembly GCA_013397135.1. Lineage (NCBI taxonomy): Eukaryota > Metazoa > Chordata > Aves > Passeriformes > Tyrannidae > Pachyramphus > Pachyramphus minor. Next base: position 4,379 of record VYXB01003946.1, on the reverse strand, counting down.
TCAGCAAGAGTTCACTTTTCCCCTTCATCAGTGGTAAACATTAGGAATACTTTCAAAAGCATTAGTTCTAAAATTCTGAAGTTCAGACTTCATCTATCGAACTACCTAACCCAGTTCCAACACTTCACATTTACCATGGGAAATTAAGTTATATTTATAAATCTAAAACTTAGGCACAATCACATCTACTATTTTCTCTAAATGGAGCTTCCTGAAGATAAATTGGTAGCTTACAAAGTTATGTAAGTTATGTCAGCTCAAAACCTTTTAGAATGGTACCTACCCTGAAGTAACAGGTGGTATGAAGTATATCTGAAACTCAATTTTAATTGCAAATAAGCTTTTCTCAGTTCATAGATGGCAATAACCATCTGGAAGGGCACCGTCTGTGACACTTACTAGTTTTAAAACAAAGTCTGCTTTTTGCTTTGATTTGAGCTTGGTAATCAAAGGAGCAATTAAATGTTTACAGTTGATATTACAGCTTTCTTCTTGGATATTAAGAAATATTTAAGATGTGTTTTGAACAAGCTTAAATCCTCTTCAATAGGTCAGCTATATATGTGTATATATATATTTTAATGCATTTTGGAATGATTTTGCAGCCATTTCTAGGAAAAATTATTCTAGAAAATTAATCCTTGGGTTTCTAGGCTTAAAAAAAAAAAAAAAAAAGAAAAAAGGAAGAACTCTCTATTAACATTTATTTACACTTGAAGTCCTTTCTTTCTTATTTCAAGGCTACACAAGGTATTGCTTCATGCCCATTGCTGGAACTTCATGTACAAAGTCACCAACCACAATTCAGTCAGGACTTCTGTGGGCTGATGTTGATAACTTTATTCTACACCTTTTTGACCTCTGAGTTAGACTACTGAAAAGCTTTATTTTATTACCTCTTTCATAAAATGCTGTCTGTGTTCTTACTAACACAAAAAGCTGTTGAAAGCATTTTAAGCCACACTAAGCAGTCTCAGTTTAATCTGATGGTCTGTGAGGAGTTAGTTCAATACCTATTGTCAAATATTTATTACATTTTATAATTGCAATAGCTTCCAGCATACTCTAAAACACGTGTTTATATGACTTGCTGACCCCAAATTTTCCTCTTCACAGGCAAAGAGTTGTATGCTCTATACTACAAAACAGTATTGCATGTCTACTTTTAATTTGTGTCTCACAAATTAGTTTGAAATTCATTCAGAGACAGCATTCATTGCTGGTTCAATGAACTTGGAAATAAGGAAAACTAAATTTTTTTTCTTTTTCCTTTCTTTCTTTAAGTCAAATTAACCTCAGCTCACATTGATGGAGTAATTTTGTCCATGGCATCATTTCTTCACAATGCATGAAAAGCATTACAGAAACTTGGTTAGTATTTTGCTGTTAGGGAAGCACACTAGACTGCCAATGCCAATACCAGTCAGATGAATGAATTCCTTGAACTCAGTTTAACATGGTGTATGTAATAGCCCCAGTACTAAAGCACCACAAAACACAGCACCCATCCTTTTGGGGTGGTCGAAGGAATAAATAAGTGCAATGCAAATGAATACTGCTGGTCTAGGCACTTTGCATGAGACATAAGACTCTCAGATAGTAGCAACTGAGGGAAATCCTGAGTAAGCTTTTGTCTTTGCTTTTACTCTTCAACACTGTCTTTCTCTTTTAGGAAAAAAAGCATTCAGGTATCTGAAAGAACACTGCTTGACAAGAAAAGACTGAACAGCTAGACACTTGAACTTTTATTTGCTACAAAATGACCCCAGGAAAAAAATAAGAAAGAGAAAATACTCTTATGTCTCTTTGAAAAGGTCTGTCTCCTAAAACAGGCTGTGAGGTCACAGGCAGCATAACAACTGGCATTAAGTTACACCTAAAATTTCAGTGTGAAGATCTTTATTGATATAATCTATTGACTTTCATACTTCTTAAATTAGAAAAATATAAAATTATGCTTGTCAAGAATTCAACAATATTTCTCACTCTGGACCTGATTAAAAAGAGGTACTAGTTCTCTGCTTTATTAAACCCAAATATTTCAGCATGCTGTAGTCTGTGTTTTACATGGACATCTATGAAATACCAGTAACATGTTTTTTTTGTGACTAATCCAATAATAAGACAGACCAGTTAAACAAGACTTTGGAAATAAAAAAAAGAGGGAAAATACGTTCAAAGAAAGCAGATCTATATTTTTAAAATAACAACTAGAAATCTGGATACATTCAAATAATAATAATAATTTGTCATAATAGAAAAGAAAAAGGGATTTAGGAGTGGGATCTCAGTTTAAATGTAGAATGTAGTAGAACACAGTTACAGAATCAAAATTATTTTCTTGTCCAAATGAAAATCACCAGAGATTAAGACATTAAATCTGAGGAATAAATCTGAAAAAAATACATGAACACTGAAGAAAACCCATGGATTATTTTGAATAAAAAGGACTGCATCATAAGTTTAAAACAAACATGTTTTTTTACAACTTAATTTAAAAATCTTTCAGGTGTCATTATTTTGATTAAATTAACCCAAACATTTCTATCTTTTATTCACCTTAGGTATTTTTGATAACCTATTGATGATAGCACTAGTTCTCTCTGACACATTGAAAAATATCACTATGTGTCTGGATGAATCACCAGTAACGTGCTCAACCTCATTTGTGGACATCTGATGTAAAACCACTCATGATTTCCATGATTGCCATTTTATTGAAAGTGCTGATTGCTATCTCCATTCATGACTCTTAAGTCAATCCATCACAGAAAACTCAAAAACTGGTAGCTGAGTCATGAACATCATGGAGTTCCTGTAGTTTCTCTGGAAGATGCATAATGTACAATCTAACTATTGAAAGAAAAATTAAAGGTGTTATAAATCTAAATGATAAAATTCAGCTAATAACCTTATTTAGTCTTATCCCTTCACAGATTTCCAATGGAAGAACATTTCACTGTCTGCATATGTCTAGCCTTGCTTCTCCGCGTTGTACATGCACACAGAGAAATGCTCATTACAGCCAAAACAGTGTTCACTGAAAACTTTGCTATACTCTGACTGTAACTATGTTATTCAGTACATGATATCTTAAATTACACAGTATGCTGACACCTCTATTTCTGTGATTAATCTTCATTTGGTACTCTAGGCAAAAACCTTTCACTGAATTGTAACATTTTTCTTTTTCTTCTTATTACAGAAAAGGTTTTGCTTCTTTCTGCTTCATTTTTATAGGGCTGATGGAAGGGGTCTATAGTTAACCCACTAAAGTGAAACATTTTGGAGAATTCTCTTTCCTCACATGAATTGAGCTTTTTCTGTGCCATATCACTTTTAATTTCTGCTCATATTTTGTCACAAATGTCCCTTCAGACTATGAGGCAAACAAACAGTTTAATTTGGGCTAGAATACTTTTTCAAGAGAATTCTAATGACAATATCTAAAAGGAAAAAAAATATTTTTATGCAAAATGAAAGCTATGAGGCTAAACATCTAGTTGAGAAATTTTAATTGCATGTATAATCAAGAGTTTTGTAAGTTTCTTCCCTTTATGTGGTTATTTACATTCAAAAAGTGCTGTCCAGTTAAATGTCCAACAAAAATTAGGTTTCTATTATATTTACTCCTTATATATTCACAGAAAGTACCCTTACCTACAGTCTTGAGAGCTCAGGTTCTCCAAATTTGCAAAGCAAGAGGAGGATCTTGGAAAAGAAGGAATGACTGAGTAAAACAACCTCCTGTTTGGCAGAAGGTATCTTCTGCCCATGCCTACAAATGCGCACTAGATGTGCATACATCTGTGTAAGTTATAGCTCTGTCTGCAGTGCCTTCTCATACTGCTTTTGTTTAGTAGAAGCTCTACAGATTTGTATGATGGGTGTCTGGAAAATACATATTACCTACACCTCAGAACTGACAGTCTAAAATATATACAGAGAAAAAAAAAGATTTAGATTAGATATTAGGAAGAAATTCTTTACAGAGAGGGTGGTCAGGCACTGGAATGGACTGCCCAGGGAGGTGGTGGATTCTCCATTCCTGGAGGTGTTCAAGAAAAGACTGGATATGGCACTTAGTGCCATGGTCTAGTAACTGTAGTGGTAGTGGATCAAGGGTTGGACTCAATGATCTCAGAGCTCCTTTCCAACCCAACTGATCCTATGATTCTATGATTCTAAAACAAGACATTTGATGAAACTTCAAGGAAATAATCTGAAGCATCCCATAGTTTAAGCAGAGTTACTACTTCACAGTATCATGAGATTGCTAAAATTAATGACAAAAGAGATGAACCACAACATTGAGGAATTGAGGTTCAATCCATGACCCACTAACAATGTAAAAGGAAGGCATAGAAACTAGCATATAA
>VYXB01003945.1:24305-34469 GCA_013397135.1 Pachyramphus minor | reverse complement strand
TGCCTGGGGAATCTTTCTCTTGTCCCTTCTGCAACCGGACTTGTCTGTCGCGCATTGGCCTTTTCAGCCATCAGCGAGCCTGCAGCAAGCGCGGGTAGTGCCCTTCGAAATCTTCGTTCGCAAAACCAAGCCATGATGTGCTGTCTGAGCCTCTCAGCAGGAGGTTTAGTTGCTGGGATTTTAATATATTTTTTAAATATGACATTTAATGTGCAGTAACTAAAATTATTCCTTTTTTTTTTTTTTTGGGTGGGGGGCAAAAGGAATTTGGGTTTTTTTTGTTTTTAATTTTTGGATGTTTGTGAGACATATCCCAAAGCTGTTCTCTGCAGAGAAATTGAACAAAAATCCCACAGAAAATAAGAGATGCAGTACACTGAGCATAATGAGACCTTCCTGCAATCAATCTCCTCTGTTGTTTACCACTCTATTGTCACTGGAGTTAATGCAAATATGCCAGACTCACTGCAGTGGTATCTGAAGATTTTCTAACGTGAAGGTCATAACCATGGAAAAATCATAAGATTTATTTCTGTAACAGAACCTGCTACTTCCAAGACACTACTTTGAGGCAAAACTGAATGCATCATCTTTTTCCTAGATTTGACTTGTTGTTTTCTTTTTTTCCTCATGGCCTTGTACCCTTAAAATCTCCAGTATGGTTATTTTGTATAACCCTAGCATTTGTAAAAAAAAATACATAGACATTTCAGTAAAGCATAATCTTTTGAGTTATCTTCATAAGTTTATTTGATGTATGAACTCTTAATACATATGTTGTATTAGTATCTAAATTGTTACCCTCTCAGCTAGATGTCCAAGCAATGAGTGTTTGAATCAAACCAAATGAGTTCTTAAGAAAAAAAACTTTAAAACAAACTTGTGAAATGTACATTTTCCATAGAGACCAGCATGTCCAATTTAAATTTCTAAACCCTGTGCGTTGCTTTCATATCTTTTTGTATACTGTATTTTAAAGCATTTGCAAAAAGCCAATTACCTACTTGCTTATTTTTTTTTAACATTCACCAAGGGAAAATCATCAGCCTTAATTAATTAAATGTTTTAAAATATTTTCTGAGATAAAGTGCTTACTTGCTAAGGACAGGTAGAATAAAACCACTAATGTCAAGCACACTTTTTTGCTGCTTATAGAAGTCCTTTTTTTGGCTATGGACTGATTCAGATTGTCGTGGGTTCAGATGGCTGGGTTTTTGGCAGTAGGGAGGCCATAGGAGTAGTTACAGCTAGAAGCTGCTAGAAGTTTCACTGTCCTATGNGGTTTCACTGTCCTGTGAAGAACCAACCATAGCCAGCTCCAGGATGAACTTGCTGCTCACCAGCCACGGCTGAGCCAAGGAAGGTGAGCTTCTGTGAGAACACATTTCAGAACAGAGGAAGAGAAGGTGGTTGTGCAGAAGAAATTCCAGCCCAGAGAAGAGCGGAGGAGAACATGGGATAACAAGCAGACTCCAAGGTCAGTGCTGCTGGAGGGGGAAGGAGGGGCCCAAGGGCCCTCTCCCCCTCCAGCAGGTGAAAGACTGAGAACCAAGGCCCCTTCCACTGGTGAAACACCATTGGGGTTTGGAGATTTTCTGCTCCCCCTGAAGCCCATGGAAGAGTCTATGCTGAAACTATGATTACATAGGAAGCTGTGATCCCATGGCAGGCCTAAGGATAGAGCAAAGTCCTGCAGGAGACCTGTGGACCGTGGAGAGGAAAACCCACTCTGAAACAGGCTTTCCCAGGTAGGACTTGTGGCCCTGTGCGGAACCCACATCAATACAGCTCATTTGTGAAGGAATGACCCNTAACCCAAAGGACAGCAGATTGGGAAGAACTATTGTCCAAGGCAGGGTCTCACGTTAGCAGTGGTAGAAACAACAACAAACCCCCTTTTTCCCCTCTCCCTACACCACTGGGAGAAGGAGAGGAGATCTGCAATGAAAGAGGAGTAGAGGGAAGGTGTTGTGTTTTAAGAATGTTTTATTTTATTTTTACTCTTTAGCTCTTATTCTGTTAGCAATTAATTTAGCTTTTAGTTTATTAGTAATAAATCAAAGTTTTGCTCAACCGAGTTTGTTTTGCCTTCTCCTAGTCCTTATATCTACTCAAGAATCCTGGCTGGTTTTTTTTATCTCTCTCTCCTCTGCCCAGAAGGAGACCGAGGTGGGGGGAAAGCAGCTTTCAGTGGGTGCTGGAATCTGGTCAGATCAAACCCACTACACAGATGAAGACAACTTATGGCAGAGTGTGAAGCAATTCTTAGACTAATGAGACTAACTGCGTGGGGCATGAAAACTGGCCCATAAAATGTTATTTGATATATGTTTTATAACAATGCAAATAAAGCAATAATTACAGAACTTCCATGAAGTGCTTACACACTGTTAACTGTAAACACTCTATCCCTCCATCTTTCATTTTGCGCATCCTTCTCTCACAGGTCTCTCTTGAAGAAATGTTTCATTCCCTGTTCGTCACTTCCTTATTTATTGGACAAAGACTCTCAAACCGTAATCATAAACTATCCATAGAAAAAAATCAATAGAAAGGCTATAAACTACTACAAACAGATTTTTTAAAATCATGTATTGGTACAGACGTCATGTGCAATTCAGATGAAGAAAATAACTTTGGATTTCTGCTGCATTGCCACTTTCATGAATTTGTCTTCTGGTAGAAAACAAATGAGCAATCAATTCAAATTTTTGTGTCAGGCCAGTCATTTATATAAAAAGTATTAGAATAATAATTATGTGAAAACTACTCAGCAAAACCATCGCTGTTTATAGAGGTCAGAGTTTCTGAAGTATGCAAAGTATCCAAAGTGTTTACATTTTGCTATAAACATTGAGTCACTCTATTTTAAGATATATATCCATTAAAAAAGAACATCATAAAGTAAATGTACCATAAAGTCCTCTAATATATTGTACACCTTCTCATTACTTGCACAGTTGTTTGGCATATTCTCAGCCTTGCATAAATGCATATACAGTGAATTATATGAATTTTAAATGTACCAGAATAGTTCTTTGAGACAAATTTTCAAGAAAATTCAACAGTAGCAGATATTGCAAAGCAAAATAAAATTTTAAGCTATCTTTGATTAGATGGTCTCATAAAATATGAATCAGAAAGCTTGTTGACATTGGAGTTTAACAGTCTGAATTTATCTGTGGGAAATACATTTTGAAGCAAGTTTCATATCAAGGGGAACTTCAAGGACTGCTGCTAATAAAAGCTAAACAAACCTTAATAATAATGGCCAGACTTCGCGAACGAAGAACTTTGGAAGGTCTTTGTACACCTTCCAGCCTGCGCATTGGATTTATTTTAGGTGGGACACAGTGCGCGCAGAACTGAGCCCACCCTTTAATCCTAAGGTTCATCTGCCGGGGCCAAGCGAGCTTGGACAGTGGCAGCGAGGTCCTCAGGACGTAGGTGGATCGCCTTACAGGGCTAACGGGCTCCGCCTACCCGGGGAGTTTCCCCGACCGGGAATCGAACCCGGGCCTCGGCAGTTACAGTGCCGTATCCTTAACCACTAGACCACCAGGGGCTCCCTAAACAAACCTTACTGCATTCAAAACAACAAAATAACCAATGGTTATCCTTTTTTTTCTTTATGACAGAAAACTCAACTTCATATATATTGAAACAGTATTGAAACAGTAACCATGACTCTTCTGCCAACAATAAGACTCATTTAAACTTTTAAAACTTGGAGTTATTCAGTAATGCTGTTTAGGATTTCTGAGTACTCCAACAAACCTACTGAATGTAATGTTCCTCTGCAAGTGTAAGACTGCTAAAAATCTAATTAGGTTGTGAAAGCAAGTATTTTATTAACTCAGCAGTATAATCCCAATTAAAAAAAACCAAACACAAATACAGTCCTTATTCATAGACTTCTTGCCTTTAATGATTAATATTTTGGTTAAGTGAAACTATTTCTTCAAATGTGTCTGTCCCCTAAAAAAATATTTGATGTAACACTCCATATCAGTAAAAAGAAAGTTTCCACTTCTGAGATTTCACTGTGCTATTGAATGTGTTTCATGAGGTGCTAAGGATTTAATGATCTTTTGATGCAGGTTTCTGAATAGTTAATATATGTAGCTGAAATGGGTCAAGTGTTGTCAGACTATATTGTCTGAAAGTGATATTGCTTAAGATTTGTCAAGAGAAGAGTTCCTCGAGCATGTCTCTCTGCATGTCTTTTCACAAGAATAAATTGCCCTTCACTGCCTAATCAATCTTTTCTATAGACTTGAAAAAAAAATTAAAACTATTTACTCTTTGTTCTTTGCTTTCCCGTTTCAATAAAATGTTCTGAGGTGTAGATTATCATGGAGAATGTACATAAATCTTACAGATATCACAGCCTAAGTGAGTATTTCACTGCTGAACCAGATGGATGTCCTGGTGATGGAAGACACAGAGAAGGCAGAATTATTCAGTACCTTCTTTGCCTCAGTCTTTACTGCTGAGCCCAGCCCTCAAGAATTCCAGACCTATGAGGTAAGAGAAGAAGGTTGGAGAAAGGAAGATTTCCTTTTAATTGCAGAGAGTTAGGTTAGAGATTGGCTAAGCAGACTTGACACCACTCATAAATCCATTGGCATTAGTGGGATTCACCCACAGTTCTGAGGAAGCTGGCAGATGTTGTTGCTAAGTCATTCTCCACAATCTTTGAAAAACAGAGAAAACAGGGGAGGCTCCTGACGACCGCAGAAAAGCCAATGTTACTCCCATCTTCAAAAAGGAAGACCTGAAAAATTATCAACTTTTCAGTCTCACCTCCATCCCTGGAAAGGTGATAAAACAGATCATTATGGAGGTTATCACTAAGCATGTGAAAGAAAAGGTCACCAAGAGTAGTCAGCGTGGATTCACCAAGTGGAAATCATTCCCGATCAACTTAATGGCATGACAGGATGGATCAATGCGGGGAGAGCCATGAATGTTGCCCACCTCAACTTCAGCAAGTCTTTTGATACTGTCTCCCATGACATTGTCATGGGTAAGCTCAGGAAATGTGAGTTAGATGAATGGACAGTAAGGAGGATCAAGAACTGGCTGAATGGCAGAGCTCAGAGGGTTGTGACAGTGGAGTAGAATCCAGTAGGTGGCCTGTAACAAGTGGCATTCTCCAGGAATCAGTACTGTGTCCAGTCTTGTTCAACTTGTCTATCAATGACCTGGATGAAGTGTTAAGAAGCACTCTAAGCAAGTGTGCTGGTGGTATGAAACTGGGGGGAGTCGCTGAGACACCTGAAGGTTGTGCTGCCATTCAGTGGCACCTTGATAGACTGAAGAATTGGGTGGAGAAAAACCTAATGAAGTTCAACAAAAATAGTGAGAATTGCAGCATTTTTCTCAATGCACTAGAATTGTCAGCTGCCATCATTCAGGGTCATAACACACTAGCACAGCTTCTGCTGAAATAAAAACACTGTGTTGCCTCATGAAAGTTTGCATTATCTTCCCCTCCTAAGGTACCTTGTCATTATAATCCAGAGGATTTCCATTTTCATCTGGTATTCAGGTTCAGATTTTGTTTTGATTTTATTTTGTTTTGTTTTGTCTGCAAATAATGAAAACTAAAATGAAAAAAAATACATACACTTGTTTCTTTTAATTTCACAATGGCTCTGATCTGAACATTGGAGGGGCAGGATTTGAACATCTGAACCTGGAGGGGCAGGTCCTGTCTGACCAACCTGATCTCCTTCTATGATCAGGTGACCCGCCTGGTGGATGAGGGGAAGGCTGTGGATGTGTCTATCTGGACTTCAGCAAAGCCTTTGACACTGTCTCCCACAGCACACTCCTGGAAAAGCTGGCAGCCCATGGCTTGGACAGGGCACTCTGTGCTGGGTTAGGAATTGGCTGGAGGGTCGGGCCCAGAGAGTGCTGGGGAACAGGGCTGCATCCAGCTGGTGGCCAGTCACTAATGGTGTCCCCCAGGGATCAATGTTGGGCCCAGTTCTGTTTAATATCTTTATCGATGATTTAGGTGAAGGGACTGAGTCCATCATTAGCAAATTTGCAGACGACACCAAACTGGGAGGGAGTGTTGATCAGCCAGAAGGTAGGAGGGCTCTGCAGAGGGACCTGCACAGACTGGAGAGTTGGGCTGATTCCAGTGGGATGAGGTTCAACAAGGTCGAGTGCCGGGTCCTACACTTTGGCCACAACAACTCCCTGCAGTGCTACAGGCTGGGCACTGAATGGCTGGAGAGCAGCCAGGCAGAAAGGGATCTGGGAATTTGGATTGACAGGAAGCTCAACATGAGCCAGCAGTGTGTCCAGGTGGCCAAGAAGGCCAATGGCATCCTGGCCTGGAGCAGGAACAGTGTGGNAGGAGGTTGTAGCCAGGTGGGGGGCAGTCTCTTCTCCCAGGCAGTAGTAGGACAAGAGCACACAGTCTTAAGCTCTGCCACGGGAGGTTTACGTAGGATATTAGGAAAAAATTGTTTCCAGATAGGGTAATCGGGCACTGGAATGGTCTGCCCAGGGAAATGCTGGATTCTCCGTCCTTGGAGGTTTTTAAGATGAGACTGAATGTATTACTTAGTGCCACTTAGTGTTTAGTAGCCACGGTGGTAGTGGATCGAGGGTTGGACTTGATGATCTCAGAGGTCTTTTCCAACCCAGCTGGTTCTATGATTCTATGATTTCAAAAAGGAAGAAAAAGAATTGGCTTGGAGAAAACAGTCCAAATCACAGCCAATGAAGTAACACATGATCATCTTGGGACACTACAGAACAATTTTGAGCTGGCAAGGAAAATAATAACCTTTACAAAGGTTCTGAGTAAATCTAGAATAAATTAGGAAGTAGAATGTTTTTACACAGTAAAGTCATTTGGAGAGCAGTAATTACGAAAAAAAAAGACGGTAATATCAAGAATTGGCAAAAGATCATATATTACTTGCTTTGTGCCACAGTTCAATGAACAAAAAGACTTGAGGAACAGGTTTTTTAAAAAAGTTAAAGCCGTTCAAGAAGAAGCTCAGGAAAAGCAATTCTGATACTTTTAATGGTCAGCATGTGAGTGATCCTAACAGGAAAGGAACAGTCAACAAATCAGTCACTGGAAAAGAGGAAATGACTCAGCCTTCTAAGAAAACCCAGTGAACAAAAGAGAGACTTAGGTCAATGTGGTGAAACACCATTGTCTTTGCCCCAGTGTTCATGCCAGTGACATTTAATATGTCCTAACTGCCATTTTTGAAACATGATTATGAGAAACTAGTTAGTTGCCAAGAAACTAATACACAAAGAACAGAAGAATTATAGTGATTTTTTTTTTCTCTTTGGTTGCCTTGTTAGTTTCATAAACTCTAAATACTGTCTTTTGAAGGAAGGATTTCCGTGATACACTGTGAGACAGAAGATTCCTGATGTTTCATCAGATTGCATCTAAAAGAAATAGCACAACTTGTCACTACTGCTCAGAATAATTCATAAAGCAAAAGAGTCATTAAAAAGGGAACAGCATTGTGGGCAAGGATGATACGAATGATGATTATAAGGGCATATTTAATATCAAAGGGCAAAGTTTATAATGAAACTTTTAGGATTTTGGAGAAGAAATGCCTTGTAATTCTCTAGTAGACTTACCACAGTGGGTCTCTGATCCTCAAATAGCCACAAGATGCTACTGTATTTACAATAAACAAAAAAAACCCCTTATTAATTCTTGATCTCAGAGGCTCAGGTTACAATGAAATCATTTTCACAAGGCAGTGACATTAGAATGTAAGATTGTGCAATTCAGATGAAGAAGATTTTAACACCTTACACAGAACTGAAACATCTCAAATGCATTAGGAGCACTAAATTTTGAGCTTCCTTTAAATGAATGACTATGACAATCGCAAACTGGGAAAGCTGCATGAAAATTTTTAACCAGCTTTGACACTCATAAAATTGTATTTGCTTCCGTTACTGGAAGTGAAAGACACTGAACATGTATAAAAACTTGCAATGTACTCTTGTCGTATTTTGTGCAATATATTGAAAACAGCAAAACTGAACAGAGGGAAGGACAGGAGATAAAACAAGGAGAGTGCACAGATATACTGAAGAGTCTTGAAAGGAGGAACAAGAGGGTAAGCCATGCCAGTGAAAATAGGAACTGCGTTATTCAGGTGGCTTTGGATGGGACATTCTGGAGAGGTACTGTTCTGATATATCAGCCATAAAACACTTCTGTTATAGTGCAGTTATACTGGTTTATTCTACCTAAGGATACCTGTGTCCTCTATCTGTGTCTCTCTACAGAGGTTCTACACTAGGCAGAGCATAGCAGCCTGTAACGACATGAGCATATGTGATTCTATTTATTCAAAATTAATATATTCATAAATTAAACACTTGACAGAACATGCATCAGATTTGAAATCCTTCTCTAAAAGAAGTCTGCTGTTCTTACAGGCTGAATGAGCAACTCCATGTTATGTATTAGTCATTTTAAAAAAAATCCAACAGCTGCCTTAATAAATTTGATAGTAACTAAAAAAAAAAGTAAATCTGTGAGGTGAATAAGCAAATTTGGAAACACTTCAAAAGCCTGAATGGTTTTGTAAACTAAATGTCATTCACTGAAGAAAGAAATTACCATACCAAACAATTTTCCAGGGCCCCAGATCAGAAACTAAACTGAAAAAGTGTGATGGGATACTAGAGTGGGCAATAGAACATAATTTTCTACAAGTTGCTACTGCCCTTTCTTAAGTAACAAGTTTCTGGAAGTGAATGCTCAGTTAGAAATCATGTATGATTAGAAATGTAATCATACTGACATACATGAGGTTCATCATATTAGCGTCAAAGGATCAAAAAAACACTCTCATCAGCATGTATTAAGTAAACAGATGATAAATTCTACCCTCAGATGCTGAACTGCCAATAGTTCATTTTTTCCAGATACTGAGTGAATTACTTTTTCATCCCTAGGGACCCTAATCTGCAACTTTTAAACAGATACTGTCTGCTAAAATCTTTTAAATTTTATCACACCTTTATTCAATGGAGAATCATATTTCAACAAACTGTCTAAAAGTTGAATGACTGTTAAAATTCTTAACTAACATTTTGGATACACATACACTGCTATTATTCAATTCTGCTTATAGTGATGACTGATATTTCTCTTGCTTGAGCTGCATTCTGCTTGCAGAAAGGGAATATCATATTATATGAAACAGGAAAATGGTGAAAATCATACACAAAAAGGTAAGCAGAAACTGTAAAGCAAAAGCTGAACAACATGAAATAATGTGAATTACTTTTGCACAATTTATTAAATAACTGACACATAGCAACTAGCACTAGAAATGGTTCTGTCTCTATGTGCAACTAAGAACAGTCACGAACTTCACTGGCATTATTTTCTGCATTTGTGTCTCTGAGCCAGAATGCAGCAGCTGTTCAACCCTGCACATACATGATTCACACAGAAACACAGAGATTTTTGCAATATCTCAAAAGGACTTAACCTTGTTAGAGTCAAAATCAATACTTCCTTAACACTTAAAGTATCAAGCACTTGTCTTACTGGTTTCTCACTACTTTTCTGTGTCCAATTTAAACATATGAGACATGTTTTTTGACAGGTTTGAAAGACTTAAAAGCTTTTTAAAACATACTTGTTTTGTACATAAATAAACTGTTTAAAACTTAATCATTCTTAACACAATTCATCAGTAAACTTATTATCATATCATAATATCTAATATTCAACTATTTTTTTCATTGCACATCTAAGATCAAAACATGTGTCGGAGGTTTTACCAGCTGCCCCTGGGCTGAAATGGTCAGGCCCAGGTAGGTTTCCAGAGAAAAAGCCAAACAAAAGTTTTAGTAACGCCTCTGCTAATGACATATTTAAGAAAACAGAGGAGAAGGTGTGTTGTAGTAGAAAGAAATTAGCAGTCATGTGAGGAGGGTGGCAGCAGGCCCCCAAGTGGGGGGCCAACCCTCCTCCCCCTGGCCTTGGGCCAGGGGCAGGCATGGCATTGAAGTCTCTCCAGCCAGGAGGTGGAACAGTGGAGAAACAAACTCCAGAAAGAAACTGCCCAGCTGAAACATGTTGCAAGAAAGATTCCAGCCCCAGTAGAGAGCAGAAGAGGACTTAAGATAACCAGC
>VYXB01003945.1:4552-23933 GCA_013397135.1 Pachyramphus minor | reverse complement strand
TGGTCCTGTCCCAAAAGGAGGAGGGGCAGGTCCAGCCCTGAAATGGACATGCAGCAGAGCCAACCAAGAGAGAGAGGGAGAGCTAAAGGAATTTCCAGGTACGGCACACTGAACCTGTTGTCCTCAAGATAACAGAAAAGACACTCTACAAGTGCTGCAGTAATTCTTTCAAAGGAAGAACGTTTCTTCCCCTAAGACTGATACAAAAGGGAAGAAATGCTTTCGTAAATACTTATGATGATTTTACCACTTTTTTTTCATAAGATATGGTAGTTTAATTAGTACTGTTGTAGTATATGTTATTTCCTAGTTTTTTTCTGGCTAGTAATAAATCTTAGTATTATATCCTTTATGTCAAGCCTCTGTTTTGTCTGTATAAAATGTCTCTTAACCTAATGTAATTGTGTGGAGGGGGGAGTTCACGAAAAAAAGGGTTGATCCCTGGTAAAACCCATGACAGCATGATATAAGAATATACTGTTTTCACTGTAAAGTTAATTTCATTTTCTTAATAAAAACGCTAAATTTAACTAAAATTATCTTTCAGTCTTTAGTCATTGTGCTTTGGAATTTAGATTAATTTTCCAAATACTTACATTGGTAAGGCAATATTTAAAATATATTAACTATACCAAATGTATGGCTACTGGGTAGGATCAGTTTCAGTGAAGCATCTTACATGTGAAACAGACTTCTTGTTCAGTGACCAAATTGGAACTGAATATTCATTTGGCCCATGAACTACACAGTACCTGAACATTTTTTATTCCGTCCTAAAGAATTGAATTATCTCTCTATCCTGTAAATCAAACAGTTTATTTAAAGGAATATAAATGCAGGTTCCTTGCTTATTCTGGGCTATAAAGATTATAAACCAATTTATAGTAGATAATATTTCCTCACCCCTGTTTTTTATTTCAGTCATGTTCTGCATTCCATTTTTAACGCATTCCTTTACATTTATATGTAAATGTAAAAATGGAAGATTATGTTATTGTTGGGATACAAATTCTCCCTTCCAGTAAATTTTCAAATCTAATTTTAAAGGGTTTGACACATTTATATTAATCAGTCTTGAAAACACTGTACATATGTGCTGAAGAAAAAATTCAGTTGCCACTCCAGTACCGTATTCATAGTGTTTGCATGGGGAAGAAAGACAAAAAACATTTCTTCGTTCTTCCTTAAAGTGAAATGATTTAAAGTGAAAGCAGCTTTGGTTGGTATTATACAACAATATATAGGGAAGTGTTTCAGAACCAAATTTCTCAAGTGTTTCACAACATTTGGAAGAACAACATGAATTATTGCCAAAATTATAGGTGTACTAAGTTAGAATATAAAAAATGCAATAGCACTCACATAATTCCAAAGATGTCTGATGTGTCCTGGTAGCCTTTAATCTTCATATTTTCTTTTTGTTAAGAATCCAGTATTTATTGCAACGAATGAAAAACTCAAATAACTTAGAGATTTTCAATGCCATGACAGCCAATTTATAGTGGTTTTATGCCAGTTTCTATGACTATATATCAATCTTCTCAGTATGGTACTGCCCAAACACTAGAGTAGCAAGGTACCTGGATGAAAACATCAAGGTGAGGAGGGTGTGAAGAAACATTCTGACATGATTGCAGTGATCCGTAACTGAAGATTTGGCTGTCTACTATTACTTCAACAAGTCCTGCCGACATTAACAGCAATATTCTTTCAGATTTGCAAACAAAAACACTGGGCCAATCTTTGCCGTACCTCCACACATAGCACATTTTCCCCTCCTTTTTCAGGTTCAATGAATGCAAATCACATTACCAGTATTACTATTACAATTAATGTTTTCTAATTGCATTTCCTATTCTGTGGAAATGCAAACTGTGAATGTTCTTAGGTATGCACTGTAAAATACAGATAAATTGCTTCTTTTAAGTACATTGTTTTAAAACCTTGTTTATCTGAATTTTTTTCTTAGCTTTTAGTGTTTCAGCATCCAAAAAATAGAAGTTTAAAAATATTTCTGCTGAGAAAGTTATTTATTTAACATGAACATTAGATTTTTGCATTTAATGTAAGCATTACCCTGTTGTTTATTAACAAATCATTTCCAGTTAGAATGCTGAAATGCTTCTGCCACTAGTAGAAATGTTTCCAGACAAAGCTTAGAAGTGAATATTTTCTAGTAATAGCTAAAATTGCAAACTGCATTAGGTCTAATGGCAAGGGCTTTAAAAATGTCAGGGTCATAGCACTAGAAGTTCAGTGTCCCTTAATAATTGATGTTCCATGTTGGTAATAGCAATAAATGTCATATTTACTTAGTAGTCTGCATAAGTTCTACATTGACAGTTTATGTGTTTTTCTTTTTTCTTGTCAACAATAAATTTTGCTTCTGTGACGTTGGTCAAACTTCTCTACTGCCTCAATTCTGACAGCACACCAAAAATCTTTGTGTTATAGTCACTTGTGTAAAAAGGAAGTCCAAAATCGGAATCACCAAAACATTATAAAGTAACAAGGCGTCAGAAAGTATGTGAAAAGGACTCTGTTTTATTCGCCTTCTTTCTAATTGCTTGGGCCTTATGATTTTTCCTTTCTATAGTCTCGATCAACAGAAGCTGTAGAATATACCATATAGCAGTGAGATAGAGATCCCAAGGAAGCTATTAGAGCCCTTTAAGATGAGAGGCAAAGGTTGAAATGATTTAGGTAGACATGAGAAAGAAACAAAGGATATCTCTTCTTTGCAGTCTGAGGGAAGCTTCAGCCTTCCCTGCAAGTTCCTGTCTCTCTTCTATTGTCCTGGTGAATCATGTATTTCCCATCATGCAAGAGTGAATCCAGTTTCACTCTTCACATCTATGTGAAGTTATGAATAAGATATGGAGAGCACTGTAGCCCTCTAAAGAGCCAGAGTGTTCATAAATCCTTTAATCCCATGGATGATACACCGTACATAATGCAATGTACATTGACCATATGTAAGGACTTCAAGAGCAAAAGAGTCTCGAGTAGTGTTAAGTCCACAGAAGGACTTTGCCATGAGATAAGCACAGAATGGAGTGACAGGATGACACTAACTGCAGGCCAGTGAAGACGAGATCTGCTTAGCCCATCCTGAGGAACACATCTGGACAAAAATTCCCACTGTGGCAAACCATGTAAAGAAACAACTGCTTACACACAGTCACTGGTCAAACAAAAGATCACCTCAACCTATGGGGCAGATGACATCTGCAACCACCACCAACCACTAAAACCCCACCAAATCTGCCTCTGTGGATACCTGGAATTGGACTGTAAGTTAAGCCACCACACTGGGAACTTGAGATTCAAGATAAAGGTGATATTCTTGTCCAGGTGTTATTGCAGACCCAGGGGGAGGTTGACAATGCTAGGGGAGTAGAATATATCATTAATGGACATGATAATGGACACAAAAAATGCAGAATTTAGACACAGCAAGGAAAGCCAACTCAGCAAATGTGCTGAAATCAGCTCCAGCTGGGTAAAAGTTACTTCCATCAGTGGGAGATCACGGCCGCTGATTTACAGCCCATGGTCCCAAAAAACCCACTGACTTAAAAAAAAGACTGAGCATGTGGACTAATCAGCACTGGAAGCAAGGGAATCATTTGACCAATAAAATAAGAGGATTGTGTAGCCAATGAGCATATATTTCCTTTGTTTGCTAAAATGTAGAAACAGTGAAAGGTTTTGAATGACCGGGAGATCCTCACTACCTAGAAGCCCAGGGTGAAGAAGGACCAACAAGATGCCACTGGATCCGTGTGGTGACTATCTTCTCCTTGATCCCTCTTTCTCTTTCTCTCTCCTCTGTTTTCTATTTCTTTCTATTTCACTACCTCACATTCAGTGTTAAATAAAATCTATATTAATTACTTTGGCAGATTGTCTCATTTGCACCTTAATTGAGGCAGAGGCATCTCTCACTAATCAGATCTTAACACCAGGGAATAATACATGTGCACTGTTATAGCTACACCTGGAGCAGCCATTTCATATATCATTTTGCTTTTCTTTAGAGCAAGGTAGGAAAGGTATGAAATGCAGTGAGCGCACACCATCTGTCGTTCGAAATGTGCCTGACTGTTTGCCACTTTGTAGAAGATAAACAATTTTCAGACTGGAGGTGACCAACAGACTTCTCGTAACTTCTGTTACTCCTAGGTAGGTTTCTGAGAAAATCAGTTAAATTACCATTAGAAAAATGACAGAAACTTCTTCTGCATGATGTAAGATGTATCTTACAAAAAACCAGGTTAATTTTTTCATACCAGATGGTTACCAAAAGTTAACACTGAGAAATAAATGTCATAGCTGTTATAGAGCTTCTGCAAGAACAAGTTCTTCATGTTTCCCAAGTACACCTAGGTGCCCATGGTTCCTCAATTAGAGCACATGCATGCAGTTATGCTTCTTGAAGGGAAATCCACAAACTAAACCCCAAGAACTGCATGTGGAAAGTGAGAACAAGTGAAACTTTTATCAATATCTGTTTTTTGCTGTCATGGTTTAACTCCAGCTGACAACTAAACACCAAGCAGCAGCTTGTTCACTCCCCCCCCAGCAGGATGGGGGGGGGAGAATCAGAAGGGTAAAAGGCAGAAAACTCATTGGTTTTTAGTGTGAACTAAAGACAGTTTAATAGGAAAAGCAAAAGCTGCACACACACAAATAAAGCAAAACAAGGAATGAATTTACTGCTTCTCATGGGCAGAGAGGTGTTCAGCCTCTCCAGGACACCAGGGGCCCATCACATGTAACAGTTACTTGGGAAGATAGATGCCATCATTCTGCATGTTCTCCCTTTCATTCTGCTTTCCCCAACTATACATACTGAAGATGATGCCATATGGTAGGGGATAACCGTGTTATCATTTTGGGTCAGCTGTCCTGACCATGTCTTCTCCTAAGTCCTAGTTCACCCCCAACCTCATCAGAGTGACAGTACAAGAAGCAGAAAACGCCCTGGCTGTGCAAGCACCATTCAGCAATAACAAAAACATCTCTGTATTATCAATGCTGTTTTCAGCATAAATCCAAAACACAGCCCATACACTGTGAAGAAAATTAACTCTACCCCAGCCAAAACCAGCATGTCCACAGAATAAATTTCTAGTGGACCAGTGACTGGAAAATTAAATGATTCATTCTCTTTATATAAAGTTTAGACTTAAGAGGAAGGTATCACCTCCTGAAATAGCTTTTGAAAAGGTTTGGTGAGCATTCTGAAAAGATGAGAAGTTGAGTCCCATCATGCAAAGCAGAGAGAAGAATCCAGATCTTTTAAAACACCTAAGCAAGAAGCTGCTGGAAAAATGTCTGCCAGCAGAAAGAATAGCTGGCATGACTCCTAAAATTCTTACAAGTCCTTTCTTATCATATATGGCTGGGAGAAAAAAAAACAATTAAAAAGAATCGAAAAAGCTCCAAATATTGTTGACATCTTTGTCAAATATCATGTTCCAAAACCAAAACAAGAAGAGAAAAGCATTCTCCAAGTCTCCTAATAGTCATGGTTTTGAAACGTAGAACTGTTGTTCAATGTTATAGAGCAAATGCGTAACTTTAATTTAGCAGTTTCAAGGTATACGGCATATGACCTTTTTCTTTTCTCTAGAATTACATGTATTTACATGTTTAGTGACTTTGCTTACATTCTTGGTAGCTCCAGTGTATATATCTTTTCTATATGTAGCTTTTGTGTTAAAAGAAACAATGTTTCATTAGCTGAGCAATGATATTTGCTATTTATCCTTAGAAGGACAAAAAAGTACTGTCTTCATGCACTTGAAAATCTTTGAAGGGATCATTATTGCTGCCAAGGATGTACAGAGACCAGTGAACAATAACAAGTAACATCAGCATGCTAATCTGGCTCCACCAAGTTTGGAAGTATTTGTAGTAACTTCCCTCTAAAACACATTTCTTACACAGTCTCCCTTCGTGTGAAAAGGAAAAAAGAGTTGATAGAAAATGTGTGTTGAAGAATGTAAAGTAGGTACAGGTAAAATATACACATGAACCCCATCTATTTTCTAAGAAGGTGCATGTAAAAAAATAAAGTATGAAGAAGTATGTTTTAAAAAAGTTATTAGGACACAGTTTTCATGGAAAATAGCTGTGAGTTTATATTTACCATCTTGTTTCCCACTCCTCCAAATGTGAGAAAATAGTATTTTCAGTCTTTTAATCAGTTAATCATCCTCAATAACAGGCCAAAGGGAAAAGAAACAAACAAAACCTGAGAGCTTAAACTGGGAAAAAAAAAGGTGTATCTTGAAACATTATCTGTGAGATCACAGCTTAAAGCAGTGACAGAAAGCAGAGTCAATAATTAAATATTTCTTTTATCTTCTTAGAAAGATGAAAGAAATATCTTAGACACATGACTGTCACTGTATAAGAAATGCCTTTTAGCATTAGTTCTGGAAAAGCTACCTACTATTTTGCCACAGAAAGAACCTATTAACTTCATTTTCATTAGTGCTTTATAAAAAGAGAGGATCATAGATCTCAATTTTTGTGATTTATTTCAGTTTCAATAATAACACAAAGTGAAGCAAAGGGACACAGTTAAATTGCATATCATGAAACAAGATAATGAAACAAAATTTCAAGTAGCTGTCAACTCAAAATGCTTAAAGTTATTTAAAAGAAACTTCACAAGGTAGGAATGTAATTTATTTATTTATATATTCATAAAAAAAAAAAATCCTGAAACACAAATTTGCAACACACATTTGAAAAACAAAACCCCATCCCACTTTCCTTGGAAATCCTTTCACCTTAACTTATTTCTAGTTATTCTGTACTGGTAGATGGTGACTTCTTGGTAACCTATTAAAACCAACAATTGTGAAAATGCTGGAGCGGAAGGAGTCCCCATGGAAACAGTATTTAAAATTGGGTAGTAAAGTATGTTAGTATAAAACTACATCTCTCCACAGCTCCTACTAAAATTTATAAATAAATAGCCAAAACTATATACAATATGATATAACAGTATTTTTGTGACCATATAAGTCTCCATCACAATCTGTAGTACATCAAATGTCACACTGAGATGATAATTTTGGACAAAGCAGCACCTCAGATTATGTCCTTTCTAGATCTCCTTTTCCTCAGCAAATAATTGCTGCTAACATAACATCGTTTTGGGCCAGAACAGGACAGAGAAAGGAAAAATAAATTTTTTCTCAAAATCAAGCAAATAATATATTACAATTCATCAATAAAGTCTCCCTTTTGCACAGTGAATAACAAGGTAGGGGTACAAAGATGAAGCCAAACAAAGAAACAACACAAAAAAAACCTCAAAAACCAAACACAGAAGTAATTGAAAGGAAAAATCACATTCACACAAATTTTACTAAAACAAAAAAATGGATTAGCACTTCTGAAGCACCAAAACTCATAAAAAGAAATCCAAGCTATCAAAGGGAACTTAATTGAAATATAGATATTCTGCAATATAGCTGACACAATGCATTAAAATCAAAAGCTAAGGGCTTGGTAAATTGAAAAAAAACCCACCCTGCTCTAAAGGCTTCCTTACCAATCAAGCTGATCCAGGAAAGTAATCCCATAAATTAATGTCATAATTTTCTTTACATACGCAATTTTATAATTCATATACTCTTTTACTTACATTTTTGCAAACTACTTTTTCATCTTTTTAATAGAAAACCAATAAATTACCAGTATTCTTTCTAGATGGGAACTCAGGCACAATGTGATTAAGTGCCAAGCATATATAAAATGTTATAGGTAAACTAATGGCTCAGCTAGATCCTTTCAAGTCCAGTATCTACTTCCATGCTTTTTTAATAAAACAACTGTAACCTCAGGAAGCTCAGCAATACATTGGCTTTTCTGACCAATGCTGTAAAAACCAGGTATTAGCAAATAACCCTATTCTACAGTCATTTACTGGCAGTCTTGAAAGCTATTTGGAATGACAGATTTCTCCTTGTTATACCAAAGTACTATAATCAGCTAAATTCAAGTCACTGACATTTACAGAACAATCCTACTCAAAATCATAATGCAAGGCAAAAGTGGTTTAGATGCTATTTCCTCTACCTTTGTTATTTCCAGAATTTCTTCCTTGGGAAGAATAAAGAAGCCTAAACTTTCCACCTATTTTCCTGTATTAAAAAATGTGGCATGCTAAGGTCTCCAAGGCAGCATATG
Organism: Pachyramphus minor; assembly: GCA_013397135.1. Taxonomy (NCBI): domain Eukaryota; kingdom Metazoa; phylum Chordata; class Aves; order Passeriformes; family Tyrannidae; genus Pachyramphus; species Pachyramphus minor. The sequence goes on along the minus strand of VYXB01003945.1, from coordinate 15,719 downwards.
CTTTTTGAAAGACAGCATTTACTAGACAGGAGTAGCTCCTGATTCTTTACTGACTAATATTTTCTGTTCTTCTTGGTGAAGTTATAAGGACATGGTTGTGTATAGTAAGTTTCCTTAGTGATTAATCTATAGCAAATGTTGGCAATCTACTAGTTTAGGAATTTAAAAATAGTTTAAAGCTAATTACAGTTGTCAGCTCATTGAAAAAAAAGCGTCTTAACCTCTATTTTTAAGCTGATTTAAGCCATTGAATATTAATTAATACAAGTAGAGTTATATAAATGTTTAATGTGAATGGCAAAAAGTGTGAAAAATGTGGTGACATGACATGAAAATAATGGCTATATGTTAAATGTAAAGCAGGGTATTTTTAAATGTATAGATTTAACTTACTGGACTTGATTTTAGGCTATTTCACATTTAAGTACTTACTTACACAACATGCAGCTGTATTAATATTCATCTTACTATTTAAATCCACTGAATATCATTAGTAATACTAATTTATTATTTCTCACATCCTATTACTGTTCAAAGATACTCTGCCACTCAAAAAATGATAAGCAAAAGGGATTGCAAAGGGCCATACAGCTACAGAAATGTAGAAAGGGGTGGAGGAGTGCACACAATGTTGCCTTAAAACAAGTCTGTTTCCCAACTTGAGACAGTGTGGGAAAGTGATCCAAACTCCTGGCTCACTCACACCCTCAGTAATAGTTCAGTGCTATGGCCTCTAACCCACTCCCCTTCATCACACTAATTACCTTCAAAGCTGAACAGGAGCAATCTCTTCTTAATTTGAGTGCTTCAATGAAAATTATAGGTAAACTCTAGAATATGCTGAAGATATTTCCTTCAGTAGCCTTCAAGGGAAATACAATAAACTTTATAAAACCACTATCTTGTTACTTGCTGGTTTACATTGCGTGCTCTTTATGCAAGTTTCTTCAGTGCATATATCTGTTATAATTAGTGCCTCAGTAAGTTGTATGTTTGGTATTAATGTTCAAAGGTTTACTGAAAATCTGTATTTATGCCAGTGCTTAAAAGTTTTACTCAGGAAACACAAGCCTTTTGCATTCCTATTTCCATATCACTCTCCTTGGATGATTAGTAACTTGAAATTTCTGGGAGATATATTTCACTGTGATCTCTAAACTAGACCTTCAACACTGTAAGTCTTTATATTTTGTTTTATTTTTTAAAATATAATTTGACTTTTTCAAAAAATTAAAATATCTTATAAAAGAAAGATTGTGGAAAATTACACTCTTACATTTGAAATATAATTATCTCCACCTTTATCTTTTACCTCTTACAGAACAGAAGTTAAAACTTTTTGTTATCAGTATTTTTACACTCATGTGAATAACAATATAAAATGCCAATATAGTAATATTCTGTTTGGCAATAGTATTATTAATCAGCAGAATTTTTCAGTTAATGCTCATAATGAGAAGTACTATTTTTGACATATTCAGCCCCCACTGTCTCATAAATTTTTTTAGTGGAAAAATGCTACCTTAACTACTACAATTAGAATGAATGTAAACGTATTTTTCCTGTTGTTTACACCCTTTATTGGTCTTTTGGGTTACTGATCTACTGTGTTGCTTACAGCGTGTTATGTAGAAACTTCCACAGCATTTTCAGTGGCCACATAAAATTTCAGAGCACCAGGCAAGCTATTGTCACCAAGTCACATGTCAGGAACAATATGTTTATGTATTTGAAGGCTAAAGTGGTACTAATCAAGTACCACTCCGGGCAACCTATACTAAAAGAATTAACATCTACTTAAAAACCTGAGTAAAATGGTTTTGTTACCTTATATTACCAGGTATACATTGAATGATGAACCAATAATTTCCTATGTCTCTTGCTTCCCTTAAACATTTTGAAATCACAAAAAGCAAGAAAAAGGCTGTATAGTACTCATACCAAGTTCATAAAAATGTTTTGGCAATTTCTTCTCAAGAGAAGGCATCGTGGATGGAATTTGGTTTAGTTCTAAAACAAAGAAACTTGAAACTGAAAACATAAAGTTACCAGCCTTTTTGACCAGTACGAAAATATCTTTTTTATTGTTCCCCAAAACCTGTTTTGGCTGTTTTCTGTAGTGGTTCTTGTAAGGTTTAATGGATAGGCCATGTTATAATTACTCTCCCTGTGAGAAGAGCTCACATTCCGTTTCAGTTTCTTTAAGGAAGGTGCCTCAGCTGCTGCATACTGACAGCCTAAAACTTTAGAAATTGAGCCTTCATTGTGTCTTCATCGTATTGGTACCAAAACCTCAGCATATGTCTCTTCACAGACATATGTGGTGCAGTGAAATTTCCTGATTTCAGCAGCTAGCTACTTAATTTTTAAAAGAAATTTTGAAAAGTGTAACAGAAAAACATGAAGCAGATTCCTAAATGACTCTTTAATTGGACTCCTCATAAACATTTCAGTGAATAGTACAGTAATATTTTCCATGCCATTCCACTGGTATCACCATTCCTATATTTTAAATTTTTTGTAATTTATTCTAATTTTCTAGGAAATACAGTAACTGCCAACCCCATTGTTAATCCCACTTACAAAGCACAGTATGCTGTTCTACTAAAGGTACAGGATTAATTTTCCTAGGATATGTAAACCTTTTTTTACATTCTCTTAAAGAAAACTATCATTCTAGATCATTAGTACAACCTCAGTATAAACCCAAATCATGACTGTGAAAGAGGTTTCTTGCTCATTTTCAGTACTAGAAGGATAGTTTCTTCCTGCAATTTAGTATGTAGAATTTATAGATACAGAAGTACTGACATCAGCACATAATTAAACAAGTAATACAGTAGATCTAAACTAGATTATGACTACCTTACACATAGAAGTGTTACAGTCAAAAAAAGTACTTTCATAAACTTGTTTTATAATCAACTGATTAATCTCCTTTTCTTTATTCAGGAAATATTACTCTTCAACTTCCAGTCTCTTAGAAAAAGATACATATGTTCATAAACAGAGGGCAATAGCTACGGTATTATTAATTGTATTCGGTTCTTTGTAGCAATGTCAATGGCTTAGGACAATGCTATAAAAGCACTAATAATTGAAGGTAACATTGTAATTATAATTTCTCAGCAGTAAAATTTGGGACTGAGAAACAATCTGGCACACAAGGCAAGAAGGTCCAAATACAGGAAATTGTTAAAGAGGATGGAAGCAGGAATACCAGAGACAGAGCGACTCCTTGCAAGAGAATGAAATTTCCTTTGGTGATGACGAACAGCCTCAGCGTTTCTTATTCTGGAATGGGAGTGCTCAGGGGCCACCTTTAGGCAACAGAGCTGGGCTGGGGGATAAACACAGGGCTGGGCTGAGGTCCTCCATGCAACAGCTCTCAGGATAGCTGCAAGTGTATGTAAGAAATATGCTTGTGATGTATTTTTACAGGCTCCTGGTATAAGACCAATGCACTGGTCATTAAATTTTTCTTTTATATTTAAGCACAAGCCTGTGTTTAATTTGCATCAGACGGTACCATAGAAACTCCCTAAAATAATACAAGATACAGTTCACCTAAACAACACAAAACTGCTTTTTAGCTGAATAGAAGAGTAATTCAACATAGGTAAGGACTTGCAGATTTTGAAGACAGAAATTTGTTGATTTCCAAATTCTGAAGAAAACAGAAAAAGTCGTAGTGAAATTGTTTGCAGGGATTTTCTTCAACTTGTGGCATTTTAACACACACAGTAGAGTAAAAATACTTAAGAATACAGGAAAAAAGAAGTAGGAGAACTTTCCCTAACTTTTCTCTGCACTGTAACTTTGCTAAAGTTGACACTTGTGCATTGATTTGTTTTGATTTTGGAAATCCATTGACTGAAATGTATTTACCACAGTAAGCTGAAAAGTTATGAACATGCCATTTCTGTTAGATATGGTTAATCAGCAAACTCAATACTTATACAAAAATCAGACTCTCTTGGAGACTCCCGCATGGTTTGGCAATTAGTTTTATGATCCCCCATAACTGCTTCAAAGATTCTTAAGTCAGAATTCATGTGTTCTGTGACTTCCCCAGGTAGTGAAACATCAACTGTATGATACTGGGTTTTGCCATTTCTGTTGAGGGATGCTGTTTGTATAAAAGTCTGCAGTTTCTGAATTAGCAGAATAATGAGAAAAAGGGTTTAAACAGGTGTTGTGTTTGTGTATTGCCACAATGTTTGTGTCTTTTAAGAACCTGAAGGGGTAAAATGTACCTTATGACTACAGGGAACACAGTGCAGCACTAAAGTAGGTTTTCCAAAAAGGTCGTGGAACTCCTGTCTTTGGATATTTTTCTAGATTCATCTGCAAAGAAAGTCACAACTTACTAGTCAAATTTGTTTCAAACTTGAGATGGGACAAGATGACGCCCCAGAAGACCCTCCCAAGTTTCATTATTGTGGTTCTGTGGAAAAAGCATCAGGATTTTACCAAGAATCATGTATTGGTTTCATGGCTTAATAGAAGATAATGCACTGTGAAAGCATAGAGATGACATAAAATTATGTTAATATTGAAATATGCTTCAAATAGAACATATTAGGCTGATTTATTTTAAAATTCAATAATGTCAGGTCATTTTTCATGTAAGCAAGCAAGTGGAGAATAAGCCTAATGCATTCCAAATACTACAAAATTTCTAAGGCTCATTACAGTATATTCACAAAGATTACTTTCTGTTAAACATAGTAGAGGTTCAAGGATTATTACAATATAGTTTCATATATGAATAATTAGTTGCATTCACTCATGTCCTCCAACAAACTCAAATACTTCTCTGCATATTACAATAGTAAATGTGCTCTTCCCATACAGATACATTCTGCAAAAACATATTCATATATTTACGATGAATTAGTGTTCAAAAACATGCTGCTGAAAATCCCTTAAAATTACACAATTTCAATGATTTTTTCAATCAAATTAAAAAAATACAAATCTGACATCCTGGAAAACAACGTCAAAATTTTCCATCAATAATTTAGCAGGTCCAGTATGACCTTTAATAACAATGTCTTACTACAAGGATCAAATAATATACTGGACTCTGATAGACTTCCAGTAAATATGTTTCCTGCATAAGCATCTTAAATGCATCCACAAATTCTTTTTCTTTACACTGAAAGTCTTGTAGTGATTTTGTTGGGAATAGAGTTAAATATACTCATAATAGCTCACATAGTTCCATGTTTTGTCTATCTGCTGAAAATAGTGTGGATGACTCAGGAATGTTTTCATTATTTCTGAGCAGTGCCTCAGACCTTTTCTACTTCTCACGCTGCCCCACCAGCAAGCAGGCAGTGAGAGAGACATAGTTGAGGGAGTTGACCCCAACTGCCCAAAGGAATTCCCTGTACTACCTAAAACTGTGCTAAACATTAAGAACTGTGAGCAGATGGAGGAAGGGGATATGTTTCAAGTTACAATGCTTGTCTTCCCAAGTCACATGTGATGGAGCCCATCTTTCATGGAGATGGCTAAACACCTGCTTGTCTATGGGAAGTAGTCAATTCATTATTTTCCATTACTTGTGCACACAGCTTTTGCTTTTCTTATTAAATTACTTATTTGCTTTACCTATTAAATTAAATTCATTATTTTGCATTACTTGTGCACACAGCTTTTGCTTTACCTATTAAATTGACTTTATCTCCATGCATATGTTTTCTCACTTTTATCCTTCAAGTTATTCCCCTCATCCTGCTGATGGGAATGAGTGACCATCTGTGTGGGGCTGAGTTGATAAATTGATCTTGGGTTAAAACACAAAAAGCGTGATTTTTAAAGATCTTTGGCAAAACAGAGATCAGGTCCTAAATGTCCTGTAAAAATCAAAAGTCAGATGGGGAAAAGCAGCCCATTTTTCTTCTCTGAACTGGTAATTTCTGCCCAATTTTACGGCAGCATAGTAATGGGTGACATTCAGAACATATAATTTCTGTTCTTATACAAGATTCTAAACATGTTTACTTCTACCTTAAGGACAGCTTTTTGGCTCTATTGAACATACCAAATTGTAGTAAGTTTAAAATAAGGACAACAGAAAAATTTCAAAGTGTTTATGTTCACCTTCAGACTGGTTTTTTTCTCCTTTTTACTCATCTTTTAAACTGTGAACAAACCCAGATAAAGGAATGACAAACATTTATAGTTACAGGGACTCTGAGAAGTGAGGACTGCCATGGCTCCTTGGAAAAGAGTAGATGTAGGATGAAGACACAAAGTACTATAACATCAGTTCTCAGCTCCTGTCTCACATGCAAACGTGTCTGCTTGTTCAATTCCGAACCTTCATAATGACAACACAGAAAGTGTAAGAATTTATATAAACTTGCATAAAATCTACTGCATTAAGACACATGGAAAAAATTCAAAAAAAGAGAATAGTTGGGGAAAAAAAAGACCCACTAGAGTAGCCAAAAGACACAGCATTTAACCAAATGACGCACATTGATCCAAATGATCACTTCTTGTAAGTAAATCCTACATTTGTTATTTTCAATCCTGCTTTATCAGGCTATCGGATGTCAACACTGGAAGCAAAAAGCTCCATTAAACATACTGTAATGTTATTATGAGACAAAACCTGTTTGGGGTCTTACTTTGAGTCTAATATTGAATATTTCAATTCTAAATTAGTCATCCTGGAAATTTCATAGCTATAAAATAACATTCTCAGTTTTGTTGATGAACAGAGTACAAGGTATTATGGTAAGGACAAAAACCAATTTTGAGTATCCCTGTCAGTTCATGTGTGTGTCATGCTGGTCTTTAATTAAAAGTTGTTTCTGTGAAGGACCTTTGCCTTACCTTAATGTACTTTCAAATAACTGCCTTAATTTGGCATATTTTAAAAAGCATACCATTGCTTCAGGCCTTCAAATTCTTCACAAATCTGAATTTTTTGGCCTTTCATAGAATTCTCTAAAATTCATCACTGATACATATTAAATAAATTTGAGGCAACAAACCCCTTTACACTATGACAGTAAACAGTCATACAGACAACAGCTGTTGCTTGTAGCAACTTTAGGTCTGCACTAGTGTCTGGCACTGCTACCCCTCAGACATAACAGGAGATTCAGCTGCTTATCAATTCATTTTACTCTGTCGCCCTCATACTACATTTCCTCTCACATTCATATATTCTTAAGGCAGTAGTGCTCTGAAACATAGGGTAAAAATATCTACTTTAAAGTTACCAAACTCTTCCTAAACAGCAGCCCTAGAAGTCATCTGCTAAGAATTCTGCGAAGCAAAATTAACTTGAAATTTACAATTATTCTGAAAACTCCTTTTCATTTTTGTCCTCTAAATTTTAAGATATAATACCTGTTTCATTAAAGAAAGAAATCTGCTACCTTCAGCTCCTGCATCAAAATGTCTTTGAAGGTAATTGCACAAGGCTTGCAAAAATCATTACAATACTATCAAATTATTTTAAAAATATTTCTTTTCTTTCTTTTCATTGTTTTGTGAACTGCAGTAGTCCAAACTAAATGTTAGCTAGCTGGAATAATATGTTCTTTTTCATAATAAATGAGTAGTACCTTTACTACTTTAATTTTAACTTATTCATATTTTATTAAAATGGGGGGGAAAAAAAAAGCCCACCTATTCTTCATAACATATGAGAGAAGGGAGACATCATTTACATTTATACAGGGACTCTTCATACTTAGAGGCCCCATAATGATGAAAAAATTTAAAATTTTATGAAACTCATAAGCTAGCAGGAGTTGGTTTAGAAATTATTGACAACTGAAAAAGAAATTCTGAAATTTTCATAGGGTACTTTTAGACTTATACTATAATATCTCTATAGTTCTCACATTAACAAAGAACTAGAGCAAAGGACTAGAGCAAACCTTCTGAAGCAGCTGCCTTTCTTCATGTACAGTTTTCTGTCTGAAGATGATAGGGGAATGACATAAATTTCATGAGATTATGGGGAATGTATTAAATTGAACAATGTAGCACATTTTGCTTTGCTCAGATAAAGTACTGGATGTTATTAATAATACTTGGATAATCCTCTCTTTCTATACATGTCAGAGCTAAACCAAAGGATTACATTCTTAATTTTTGAAACTTAAGTTTAAGGATAACATTTTATTCTTTATATTAAATATTAATAGACATAACATTGTTCTAGACCGAATTTACCAACCCTGTTACTACTAAAGAAAGTCTTGTGTGACCCATGCTTGAGGCAAGATTGAAGAAAAGTGTATGATTTTAGAAAACCTTTTTTTTTGTGGTCATTTCACTACATCTGGAAAATGTGAACAGTGATTCTTCTGGAACGAATTTTCTGCAGCTAGTAATTTTATTTATGAACCCTTAAATAATTATTGAATATATAAAAATATAAGGACTATTTTTGTCACAAAACATTTCAAAAAACAATTTTCAAAATTCTTACTTTAATTGGGGGAACAGCTTGTGATAATGCAGATCTTTGAACTACCTGAAGAAGGGATAGTATTAATAAAGTGTTATAACACATGAATTAATCTTTTCAACACATTGGACTTAACAGAGTTTTAACTTATCTTTTGACCTTTCCCTAACAAATAAATTGCATGGACAAATGTCTGTCATGTAGAAAAGCGTTTATAAACTCCTTCAGATAACTAAATTCCATCTTTTAGCCTACATTATATTGTGGTTGCAAATCAGAGGATATATATCTAAAGATGGGAATGTCAAAACATTTAATACATATAAATTGAAGATTTAAACCCTAGAAAAAGCTCCTGAAAGGAAAAAAATGTTTACACAGATGAAATATTTTTAGAGATAGCTGTCACTAATGATTTCTGACAGCAGAGGAATCTTTATAGCTGAAATAATTACAGTGAAGTTGCCAAACATTCAAGTGAGACTTAATGTAAATTACATGCAACCCAAAAAAACCCTAAATCCATCAGAGTTTGTGAATATGACAACATCTTCCTCTGAAAGCATCACGAAGAGCCCAACAATGAATATGTATTTGAGAAATCATGGAAACATTTCTGAGCAGTTGGCACAAAATTAGAATGTAACCATGTCTCAGTTTAATGAGATTGAAGTGTTTTGCTAAGGAGGATGAGTTATGAGGAAGACCAAACTCCTCCCTCTAAGCAATTGTAAATCTGAAATTAAGAGGCTCCAATTGAGGAATTATGGAGAAAGAAAAGATAACAGCCCTTTATTGAAGGATATATGCGTATTGGCAGAACAAAAAAAAGAACAGAAAAACAACTAAACAACAAGCCCATACCCAAAAGTCCCCTTCAAAAAGAAAACAGTTCAGTACTTTCCACCTTTTGGCGCAATTCCAACCACGACCGGCGGGGGGCGCTTTTGGGCTCTGGCGGTCGCTGCGTGGGGGCCCCGGTGCGCTGGAGAAGCGCAAATGGAGATCTCTCCCGTCACTGAGAAGGGGAAGGGGAAGAGGGGTAAAAAAGAAAAGCACTCTTCGAACACACTCATGCTGGTGGCTGGCTCTGGCTGAGACTCCTCCAAAGGTTCCTATGGAGAAGGGTCAAGCCTCTCTGAACATGTCTGGGCTGGGGGCAGAATAGGACACAGAAGGGAGGAGAACCAGGGCCAGAAGCAGCCAGATGACCCAACCAAAACTAAAGTGAAACTATGGAAATCCTTCCACACACACACTCTCCCTGAGTCAGAGCAAAAGTGAACTGACTGCCATTTCCCGAGGACAGGAAAAAACCTACCCCAACTCTCCCTCAGTCTTCTGACAGCCATCAGTCTGGAATGCAGGTCTGCTAGTTAGTTCTTTTGTGTGTGTCAATCACCCTAGGCAAAGCACCCTCCCCCTCCCTCGTTCTACGGCTTTCTTTTACAGTGGTACAGGGGAAAGGAAATATTGCCAGCTCAGTCTTTTTAGAACAAGTGAACCTATGACAAACCACAAGTAAATCTGTAGACTGAAATATTTTATTATAAAGGGAGAAGCGGAGCTAGTATTTAAACTTTACGTGTTTTTCACAAACACTCTATCTTAATCTGCTTAAAATGCTTCAAAACTGCAGAAGAAAATATGAGCCATTGAAGAAAATAATACATCAGCTGGTCTCACATAAATGCAGCCATGCAAAGTGAAATTAGAATAATGTTAGTTCCCTGGTGGTGGGCTTAGAAATGTTCCCCTAGAAAAGTATAAGACATGTGAAATCCAGGAGGAAATGTTTAAACTTACTAAAAAATGTTGGCTCAAGACACATTATCCCTAGGAAAGTTTAAGTTTTGTTCTTCATTGAGATAAATTACTCAGCTGGATTTGTTTGTGTTTGAAAAAAAGTTCAGTCGAGAAATTGCAAAGGCAGTTCTGTAATGTCTTGAAATAATAGAAATAGCCAGAGGTGAAATTGCTTGAAATCTAGTCCATCAGGGAGAAGTTGGGCTTATTTGTCTTCCGCCTTGGCTGAAATTTGCAAGTGTAAGTTAAAAAGATACATTAGGAGTACTAATCTGTTTTCAGGACGAAAGCTATAGCAAGTGAAGGCTTGGAAGAGAGAGGAAAGATTCAGGATTTTGCAACTGAAGTCCTAATGCACATTAATGATGCTTGCGGATTCTTTCACTACAATGATGAAAAAACTATCATGAAGTTCACATATCCTTTACTTTAATAAGTCTATAGGTAAGAGAAGCCAAATGAGACTTTTCAGAGTAATATGCTTTTAAGTAATGAACAACACAAGCAACCATTACACATTGTCGTGGGTTTGCCAGCCCCCCTGGGCTAGGATGGTCAGGTCCAGGTGAATTTCCAGAGAAGACCCAATCAAAAGTTTTAGTAACGCCTCTGCTAATGACATATTCAAGAAAATGGAAGAGAAGGTTATTGCGCAGAAGAATTCAGAAGGAGCCCTGTAGGAGGAGATGGCAGGCCTCCCCAAGATGCGGGACTAGGCCCCTCTTCCCTGGCCTTGGGCCAGGGGCAGGCATGGCACTGAAGTTTTCCCTGGCCGGGATGTAATGGAGTGGAGGAAAGGAAAAAACCAAAAAACTCCAGAAAGAAGCTGCCCACCTGGAACTTGCTGCAGAAAGAATTCCTGCCCGGCAGAGAGCTTAAGATAAGAGACTCCTCCAAAGTCAGTTCTAGCAGGAG
>VYXB01003943.1:256790-299943 GCA_013397135.1 Pachyramphus minor | reverse complement strand
TCTGCTGGAGTTTGCTACATGCGAGTTGAAAGGCTGCTTTTCTCACATGACAAGATGGCTGAGCAAGGTGTGCTTGCCGAGCAGTTCTCTTTTTCCTCAACAATTCCTGGATCTCTTGATTTGTTTTCATCAAACCAGTCCTTGTTTTTCTTGAAGGAGAACCCTGAGGATTCTTCAGAGGACTGCAGAATGCTATTTTTAATATGTTGCCAAAGCGCTTCGGGAGAGGGATCTATGGAATGAACTTCAAGCTTAGATTGAAGATTTGCCTGGAAACTCTCTCTCACTGTGGTTGTTTGAAGATTATTAACTTCGAGTCTCCTCTTTGGAATACCGCCCCTTTTTGGTTTGAGTTTGAGGTGGAGGTTAAGTTTACAGCGCACAAGTCGATGATCTGTTTGACATTCTGCACTGGGCATCACGTAGGTAGGACGAACATCACAAATATCTCTGTCGCACCAGGATATTATCAGTGAGGTGCCAGTGCTTGGATTGAGGATGCATCCAGGTTGTCTTCAAACTATCTTTCTCCTGAAAGATAGTGTTGGTGATGGTGAGCTGCTGCTCCGCATAAAACTCTAGCAGAGGGCGCCCATTATAGTTGCAGTTTCCGACACCAAGCTTTTCTGCAAAAATGTATCTGAATGTATCATATTACGCAGGGAAGGCTAGAAACTGGCTTGTCTTTGAAGTATTTAAAACTGACATCTTGTTTTTCATCAGGTTTTTCATATTTTGGAAGTGGGCAGAAAGATACTACAGGAGTAGTAGATACCAAAAAACATTATTACTGCTAACACTTAAGAGCAAAGATCCTCCTGCAAAGACATACCTAGTCTCTATAAAAGAGTGACTACACAGAAACAGATGGCAAGTATGCTACAAAAATCTTTAACATCTCATTATGGAGAAAATTAAATTCCGTTGTACGTTGTCACAGACAAACAGCAGTAATATGTCAATCATGTTAGCCCTCTCACGTCATATTTATCAAAGTAAAACAAGTTAAAATGACAACACATACAACTTCAAGCATTCAGAAACCCATGAAGAAACTATGTAATCTCAATTACCATGGAGATGTAGCTAGAAATGTTTATTGATATATACTGAAATTTAAATATATAAGTCATGAAAATTACTTGAATACATTGTTTTGCTTAAATCCAGGCAGATATAGAGCTCCAGAAAAGGAGTGCTTCCATTTATTTCACTCTTTGCAGACTTACAGATTCAGTCCTAGATATCTAACTAGAGCAAGACAAAGGTCAACACAAGTGCTTCCCCAGATGTCGGGTTCCCATGAGCAACTCTATGCCATCCAGGAATACTAGCCAGATTGGCAAACAAGACCCATAAACACACCTATACCTCCCTGAAGCACAGGCTGCAATATTCACTTTAAAAATACTGCTTCTAATAGCTTTCAAATTACTTTTGCGTTTTTTGCACATTATGATCATGAAATTGTTATTTACATAAATGTTTCTAGTTCCCGAGTCAGTCTTCCAATTGCCAATGTCTACAGATCCTCAGAATTTTGCATTTACTGTCCTTTCTTCTCATGTCATGCAATGAACCATCTACTTTTCTCATTGACTAAAATATTCCTGCTTGCTTCTGAGTTACAAATGGAAGAGGCACTTCCCAGTTGTCTTCCTGGATCTGCATGCTGTGCAATATTGCACGCTAGCATTAGCTGCAATCCTTGCAAATACTGGATTAATTTCACTTTACACCAGAGATTAAGAAAAACCCAATTGTGTCCCTTTACAGCTCCAATAAAAGCTCTGAAGGTTTTAAGATAAAGTATTATGGTTCTGCATGCTTTTAAACACTACTATGTGTTGTGACTATTAAAGGTTGTTACATAAATGTGTCGTTATTACTAGTAACTAAATGTGTTAAGTTTTATACCCTCTTCACACCTCCAAAACATATTCCAAACTGTCGATAAGCTACTGTGTCTAAATAACAATATCTGAACCCGTCAACTCCTCCCTTCAGTTGTCTTATTTAAGATCACTTAAGCACATCTGTGCTCCCACGGAAACTAAAAATCTATCTTCACACAAGTCAAGAACATCTAGAAGTAGCTTGCCTGTTCAAGGCAGGGGACCATTTTTCAGCTTCCATATACAAATGTCTTTTAGCTTTTAAAAAACAGGCAATATTTTCATCTATTCAGGCTTTTTTCTGCCCTATAATAGTGCACTACAAAATTTTCAGTTGGAACAATAGATGCACCAGTTGAAACTAAACTGTTTTAAGCACATTACAGTCACTTAAGAGACACTGTGAAATTAATTAGGACTATTTAAAAAAGAGACAATAATCAGAGGATATTCTAGGTTTAAATCTAGAAAAGCCTTTCATTTAGGATGTTAGTATTTGTGATGCAGTCACTAGTTAACATATGGATCTTCAGCTCAAACGAGTCATTAATTTCACTGTGGAAATGCTGTTGATGCATCTACCAGTCAAATACAATGTTAACTTGTTCCTCTGCCATTAGAGTGAGCAATTGAACATTTCACTCCTGACTGGTTCTTTGGCTTAAGACTCATACTCTGAAATTGAAAACTGCTTGCTCCAACAAAATACACTTCTCAAAAGAACAAGAAAACATTTAAATTCATTAGCCTGAAAGCACCCCCAGATAGTTCAAAAGAAAACAAAAGCTGTTCTGCTGGGACAGTAGGGAGTTTGAAGCTGAAATACAACATTCAAACAATTACATGCATCTTACAGAGATATCCAAGTAAAATCTTCATCAAAAAGAACACTACTTGTTATTTCTCTACATCCTTAAACATTTTTTTTTTCATTAGAAACTTCAGGTACTCACAACATACGAGCTCTAAGCTACTGCAAATAAATCTGAAATAGATGCTAATTACCCATCTCACACAAGACAGACTGATCTCCAAAGTAACTCCAGTTTTTCAAATTCTAGTAATCTAACAGACAGATGGATCTCATTAAGTTTCAGGGAAGGCAGATTACGTCTACATTCTATAACAATTCATTTCAGGTATAGAGATTAAGGAGGCCAAAAAAAATCTCCTAATAAAAATCAAAACAAATACCTAATTCTCAGACTCCTAGAAAATCTGGAATATGTGCAAGGAAGCCCCTGCAAGCTGATTCCATCTGCACTCTAAGATAGCAAGGGGTAAAGCAAAACAGATATGAAGGCCAGACATATTAGTGCCTAACTTGTGGATGCCAGTATATGCTGCTCAGATAGGTCCCAAAAGATACAAGTTACACAGAGCAGACAAAAAGAAAGGAAAAAAGAGCAAGAAATGATGCAAACTACATGAATATATATATATTTTAAGCTGAGAGCAGCAAACTAAATGAGAGTAGGTTGTATTCTTCTTTCTTTGGACTACAGAAGAAACAGAAAGAAAGGAAACAAATTTTCCACAATAAGCAAAAGCAGATACAAGCTTCAGGGTGCCTCCTTCCAGCATCTCCATGGATTAGCTCTCTAAAGAAAGCGTGATGGGAATTACCTGGTGGCACCCAGAAAGTGAGTCACCTTTCCAGAATTAATGTAAGTAAAAATAATTACCTCTGAACTCTAAGGTCACAATAATTTCTTAGTAGCCTAGAAAGGCAACTGAAATAAGCAACAGTCTTTACTGTAATGTTAACATAGAGTGAAAAAGAATTCACAGCTCTCGCTCACCATTTGCAATCAAACTGAAAGGCTTTCTCCCTTTTTAAAATATATAAACTTTCTTATTACTTAATTAAATATATAGCTAGATACATACATTAGATAATACAAACATATATATATATATACATATAAATACAGCTTATCCTTGAAGGTTTCAGACAGAAAAACACTGATTTGAGCATCAGAAGGAAGGTATCAATAACCAGACAACTTAAAACATTCAGCACAGCAAGTCAGGGAATTTAATTCTGTAATTGTATTCCCTTCACAAGATAGATTTAAACACATACCAATTCATAAAATATAAATGGGTACATTAAATTAAGCTTATAATTAATTCTAAAATATACTTCCCTGAGGATTCTCAAATAAGACTTGAACTAAAACACTATCTAGTTAGTACTGCACAGATAAGTACCTTGATACACTTTTCTTCAGAAGATAATTAGCATGTTAATAATCTTTAGGCTTTAAAATATATTTTAAAAGTATCAACCTTTTCCACTATGATGAGGTCTCCAACTTGTATGTCTGAACTCTTAACTTGCACTTTACCTTAAAAAAAAAAAAAAAAGAAGAAGTGTAACCAACTTAGGCAGACATTAATAAAGAATAAGAACATAAATCCCAGAATGCAAACATTATTTAAAGATGGTATTGTTTGGTGAAAATGTTACAATTTATACAAAACAGATTTTTGATGAACACATTAATAAACAGATTTCATCTGTTTGAATAAGTAACTCACTGGTTAAAAAATTCTACTTTTGTAACCAGTTAGGTACTGTAGAAGTATTAGATGAAAAACAAATGTATGGGAGATGCTCAAGTCTGACCTATAGTATCAGTAAGAGAGTTATAATTCAGAAACAAGAGTCTTTCGCATCACCTACTGAACAGCATTTCTGTGTCTGACAAGTCAAGAGCTGTTAGGCTTACAGCTATGGAGCATTCTCACACACATGAACTGTTATTCACAGCCCAGTTACCAACAGGTAGCTTTGCTTGACCACTAAAGTCACTGACGTAATGGGCATCATCTGAGATTTATTGGCAATTATAGTAGAAAAGAGGTAAATTTCTCTGAAGTCAAAAGAAACACCTGAAGATTTAATTTCAGAAAAGTAACATTTCAAAAGCTGATTTTTTAATTCTCTAAAGTAGCTCATTCAGTAACTGCTGTGAACAACTCATTAAAAAAAAAATACACAGCACATTTTCGAATTTAATTTCTATATGTTCTGTAAGGTATTAATATTTGTAAGACTTAAGTTTTAACATTTTTATTTGATAGACTGCAAAACTGAGACAGAGAGGTTAAGCTACTGCCCAAAGTATGTTATTGCTGATCTCATTAGAATTCAGGAGTTCTAGTCCCAGGTCCTTGCCACAGTTCCAGAATAAAGGTGCTTCTCTGAGTTAAAAACAACCAAGACCCAAAAAAACCCAGGATATAAACACATGCATATTTAAATAGCCTGATGATCTGAAACACATCCCCATAAGTATGATCTTTTCTCAACAGAAACACTATCATGATTTCCATCAGCAGGTATCACATGGCAAGTATATCAAAACATGGTAGAGTTCTAAATGAAAATCAAATTGAATGAATTAAAACAGAAAACCCACAAAAGCACAGAAAGAGCAGCAATCAGCTTGAAGTTCATTCAAAAATACCATGAGTCAATGCACCATCATCTCTTAAAGTTATACTAAGTATCAAAAAAAAAAAGCCCTAAGTTAGGCTCCAAATCCGTGAGACCTTTTCATCGCAGCTCTCAATAAAAAGAGATCAGGTAGTTAACCTCAAAGAATTCCTTACACTTACATGTATGTTTATTAAAAGCCAGTAAGAGTCACAATATGAGGAATTTTCTTCAGTACTTGCTCTTTAAAACTGCATTTCATGCCAAAGTAAGTTATTTTATGTTTAATTCAGTCTATAATAAATGTATTCCTGTGATATACAGCTAATACTTAACACACGTTCCATAACATTAGCACTTGTAAAAAATGCAATGTCATGAAAATCACAATTTTTTTTGCCCTGTATGCAAAGTTACTTCCGAAAGCGAGACTTTGTTATTGATAGTGACCTTTTACACTAATTCCACTTTTCAGTTGCCAAAAACACTTTCCCTCCTCTTCTCTCAAATATAAAACAAATTATATTTTCAATCAACATTTGTAAGGGTAAAAGGAGTAGCAGAAGACTGCAGAAGGTATATAAAACTGTAGCAAGAACATCTGCAGTAATCTACAAGATTTCTGTTTCAAGATACATTGATACTAACCTAATTTCCATAGGCATCATATTTTTTTTTTAAATTTAAAGTAACTTAATACTAAAGCTCAGCCACTAAAAGAATAGTCTGATATAAAATCAACATATTTCCCCTGCTTAATTGCACAAGTCTGTGAATACTCCTTAAAAATTCTTAAGTTTTGACTAGCAGTGAATAGCATATAAAGAAATACTGTAACGTTTACTTTGCTTTCTAAGTCTGTTGGCTTTACCAAAAGGATAACATTTCCTATATCATTTTCCATTCTTCCCCTAATAATTTTCACTGGTTTATCAATCCACTGATTATAATAACAACCACAAAAATCCTAGTATAAGCTGTGCCAAGTCTCAGATATATACCACCTATGCAGTCATGTATGAGCAAAACCATTGAGAGCTATTCGTCAAATGCAACTATTAGCAATTTTATCAACTAAAATAATCCAGTTTTCGACAGTCATGTTCTAAAAGCATCTACATTAAAGATCAAAAGACACTAAACTTCAGAGGACAAGAGAAGGAGGAACATTCATTGGCAACATGATGCAGTACAGACACAAAGCAAAGACTTCTGGTGCTAAGTATACCAACAGGAACCCACACTGCACTTCTGTTTGTACTTAGTCTAGCAATTCCATGAATTTCGCATTATGAATTGAAAAGTTTCCTTATCAGACTGTTTTCCAGGTGGCTTAGTAAAACAGCACAGAATGTTGTCTTTATTAGACATTAACATATCTTATTAAGAGCATCCTGTACATCCTCACACACAAGGAAGTGGCCTGTGATATACAAGACAATTCTACAGTGAGTTTGAATGGCAGGACATATGCCATTAAAAACTAAATGGCAAAATGCAGTAGTAATTAAAAGAGTGGCTTAAAATTCTGAAAACACAACACATAACACTTTCTTTTGGACTAGCAAAAATGAGACTCATGAGACACCATTTCAGAGAACATTAAAATAATGTAATACTACACCTTAGTGAGGATGTATTTGGAGAAATAAGACACTGAATGTTATTCACTGCATAAATTATTTTTGCAAACTATTTTTTCTCTAAAAACATCTCTGTAGCAAAGCACACTTCACCATCTGTGCAATCATCGACAAAAAGTCCAAAGCTGTCAGAAGTGGCTGTGTACCCAGACTTTATAGTCCACTGAGGCGCAAGGCTTTTGCCTAAAGCATATAGAATTATGCAGAACTGGAACACTAAAATGTATCTGTACTAATTCATTATGCTCCCAAGATAAAGCCATTTGAAATGAACTACAATGATCTGAGAAACTAATAAATGCCTCATATGTGCTAACAAGTACTTCACACAAAAAATTAAGAAGTAAACAAAAGTTGGGTATAAACTATACTTCTTGTTATTAAAAAGTGCCTCCGCTACATGAGTGCCACTCATGAAAGAACAGCTACTTCTGAAAACAGCATTTTCAAATTCCTTTTGAGTTGCTATTACATCTTACCCACGCTACTTTGAATACTTTCTGAAGTACTGCCAGTGGAGTTGGTAATGCAGCCTGTGTCTAACCCTAAAATACAAAACTCTTGAATGACACTAGTAAAGGAAAGAAGCATATGAAAGTTTTGCCTGGTATCCATTAGCCCAAATTGTCAGTATAATTATAGCACACATAATAATGGGGAGTTGGAGGAGGAGTGAGAACAGGCAGTGCGGAGAAGCTTAAAACTACAGCAAGTCCAGGATGAGGATGTTGATCTTTCAGAGCAAGTACTGTCCTTTCAAACTCTCTCTTATATAGTGAACTCAGATTAGTCTTTAATTACCAATGTAAAAATTCGAGACGGATCCTCTGTGTCCTGTCTCCTCTTGTGAAGGTGAAATGGACAACCTTCATTCTTTCTTATCCAATCTCCTCGATGCTGCAAAAATGTGAAAAAAACAGCCTCCTAGACTTTTCCTCTCTTTTGGCCTCCATTTCAAATTCTTTCTTACATTAAAATTTCAAGTTCTGTTTCTGTTGTTACTACTGCTCCCCTAATCAGTTAGATAAAATTGATACAATTCTTTAAAAACTTATCTGTTCCAAATGGTCTGAATACCAGGAATTAAGTCATCAGGAATCTGAAATATTGCAAGCAATGAAGATGTAATGTTGTACCTCTAGATTCAGATATAATTGGGTTTTTTTAAATAAACTGGCTTTTAAAAACCAGAAGGATAGCCTGTTCTTGGAGAGTTGAAATTCTAAAAAAAAAAATTTAAAATAATAATAATAATTAAAAAAAATATTAAATCACCGCAGCTCTCCAAAACAGTCTTCTCAAGTCTCCAATTTGAAAAGAAACATAGTAGCTTTCACACTTTTTTCTCTTGTAACTGCTTGTTAACAATAGCAGTTATTGATATTTTCTTAATTTCACAGTTTTAAATATATGTTTTCAACTTCATGCCTTAACATCCTTTAAGGATACAGCAAAGGCATAAGTCTTTCTCAACTGAAGCCTGGATGGAATTATTTAATTAAACTCATCTCTCCTGTCATTCAATTTTTCTTTTGCTTTGCAAGTAGCAAAGTTAGAGTTCCGCAGAATGTTAAAAATCCTGAGATGAAGTGACAGATGCAGGCCACTTCTGCTTCTTCTGCCACTTACTGTTGAGACTATTAGTTGGTTTTCTTCTTGATCCTTTTTATTTCTTGGAAACTTCAGTAACACTGCACAGAGAAACCTAAGTTCGAAAGGTTCAGGGTAGGACTGCCAAATTCAAGAATGGGAAGGGGAAAAAAAAATTGCTTTACAATTTTATTATCCAATTAGCTCTTCACAGGTTAATGGAAGAGATAATAGCCCATTCATAAACTTCAGGTGATTCCTCTGCAGAGTAGCAGAGTCTTTTCATAGGCACTTAACTGGTCATACCTAAGTGTACAAGACAAGAAACTGTCCCAAATGTATTCTCTTTCCTTAGGAAAGCAAAACACAAGTCCTCCCAAACCTGCATGCACAGGTCTACAATTTTTTCCATTGCAGTTTCTGCTCTACAAAAGGATACAGGTGAACTGCTCTGAAGCAAAAAAAGGCAATTAAATTCACAGAATCTTCAACAGCCAGGTAATTTCAGTTCTACAAGTAAATACTCTTCTTCCCTCCAAGTTAAACTTGCATGCTTACTGGAAACTATCTATTAGAATCTGTAGACTTTAATATGCAGAAAAGGAAAGCAGATTTTGCAGCAAGCATCTCAATAAGATTAAGACAGCAGAATGCATCATACACTGAACAACTTAAGATATTTGGTACCATGACCAAGTATACAGGGGAAAAGAATCACATGGACATGGGTACACCTCATTGATTTGCTCTGTAAAAAAATTCAATGCATCTACTGATTTGAATGTTTCATCACTTGCCACAAAGGCTTGAAAAAGCAGAAACTATTCAAACTTCACATGTAGCAGTCCACCTACTTGACAAGTGCAAAGTTACACACAGCAAATTCACCAAGGGGTGACGGAGCTTTTCCATGTTCCATGAAAAATAGAGAACTGCATAATACTGGATATCTCATGGATCAGAATTAGCCTACAGACATTAATCTGGCTAACAGCTACCCAAGTACAAATAAGTAACACTTAATAGGGATGTCCCCTATGCGTAACAAACACATATTCGAGTTTTCCAATTACTAAAAAGAAATGCTATGCCTTCAAGAGTCACTAATGTGGACCCCCTTATAATCAAAAGCTCATACTTCTTACACTAGCAACATGTAAGTCATAAGACAGCATTCACATGTTCTACCTGTTTAGTGTTTCTCAAGGCTAAGAAAGACTCCAACAGAAAGTTAACCTTGTTAGGTAGTGAAAGACTGCCTAATTTTCATCTACTGCAACTTTGTATAAAAAGATTTTAGCCTACAAATCAGCCGAAGTAATTAATCACAATTCAGATCCCACTAACTTCTATTGCGACAAATATTTTTACTTCCCTTTAGTAAACATACGATTTTGCAAAACAACTAATTGGAAGTGATTAAATTACAATTAAATAACAATCTTGTTAATTTTAAGTTTTCCTATGGTCCAATTTGAACCAGGGCAACCTGCTTAACCTCTCTATGTCAGTTTCTCTCTTTGAAATGGAAAAAAAGAACACTTTCAAATCAAAGACTGTAAAACCTACACAATCCAGAAAATCACTAGGAAAAAAAAAAGTAGTATAAAGTGCAGTTCCACTCTGAAAAGTGAGTGGCATCAATTTTCAAGCTTTTAATTAAATCAGTATCAAGTTTGTTCATTCACAAGTAACAAAGCCTTCTTTCTCCAAACCACTAGCCTGTAGGTTAGTATAGTAAGCCTAACCAAATTTTTCCACATCAAGAATATTACCAATATTAAAAGTTAGGTAATTATATTGAAAGTTATTTATAAATATTGTTTATGGAAACATAGTATTTGACTTTCTTAATTGCACAGATAAATACCTAAATCCTTCTCAAAACCTGCACAAAATTTTAGTCTAATTTTATCACAGTAAGAAATCCTATTTTTTGTCTCAAAATGATATCTTTCAGTTTCAGAATTCCTTATTATGAAAGAAGCCTATTTTACAAAAAAGGTGCAGTCATCTATTCATGATTTTATTTATTGGTTTGTGGTAATGTGTAGCACAACTGAATATTGAGTGGTGACAGCAATAATGTTTTCACTCTTAAAACTGGACACAACTCAAAACATTGTCAGTTCAAGGATCACAAATCATTGCCAACGTGGGATTCAGAGTTCATTAAAAAAACAAGTCATAAGTGATTTCTCCTTTTATTAATTTCTACAAAGAAAACTGTCTGTTCTTGATAATGCATGATCAATTAGATTTCAAATTATATGCAAAAATTGAATCAATATTTTTGATACTGAAGATGACTCACAACACATCTTTCCTTAAGCTTGAATTTATCCACCAAATTTGAAAGGTTCTATTGAATTTTAATCAGCTTAATTATTTACTGATCCCTTGTTTCCTATATACACTTGATACCTAGTTGACAATGTTGTTGAGTTACTGTTCAATATAAATTTCAGAAGAGAACAGCACTTTGAAGTAAGGGTGCTAAACAGCAGAATTCTTCAAAAATATATACAATTATATACATACACATTTCCTTTACAAACAATGAAATATTTATAAAACTTCTTAAAAAGATCAAGCTTAACAATCATGTTTATCTAAATGGAAATCACATACTTTATTTAGTTGAGTATCAGTTTCATTCTGAACATTGATGCTTGAGACACTTCTTTGAAATGAAAGTCTGCAAATGTACATATAAGAAAAAGATGAAATATTTTAAGGATTTACACGAATGGTTTTGCTAACCTCGTACTGTCAGCTTGCTGTATAACTGCGAGTTCATTTCTTTGTCTCTTTTGTAACGTCGAAATTCATCAACAGCTTCCCGCACCACTGTGACCGTCAAAACAAATCCCTGTTAAAGATACAAATGTGCAATTCAGAATTCTCAGTGTTAGAACAGAAACAGACAAGTACAAAGACTATTCAGAGTAAAAACGTGTTTAAAATATTTACTTCTTCTTAATTTGGATGTGTTTTCCTCCATTTGTTAAAATAATATCTTTGTTGACTCCGGGGTGGGGGGGGTGGTGGGAATCGTACATTTTACAAATATAATTAGAGTAACTACATCTCCAAATACACATAATTAAGATAGTATTTTGAAATGTAAAAAATGAAAATGCTTTGGATGAGTTAAAGACAGCCTTTATAAGTTTAATAAGCATAATTCCCTATTTACTATAAATTTTAGGTCCTTACCAAAAACATTTAAAAAGTCTCCAGTTCTAATGTTGAAAAATTGCCTTTTCCCTAACAGACAGAAAAAGATAAATGGATAGCTAGTTTATTTTGCCACCTTAAATGAAGTTACTTGGCAATACGTCACAAACATTGACAAAGAAACAGGGGATTTGTTCTGAAAAACTAAGTGTCTAAATGCTTTGGCTGCTCCTTTCACAGGACAGTGCCACTGTAGCTTCTGCTGAAGCGCACAAAGTGCTTCACTCAACTATGATGATCTCTGGCAACAAAGGATGGTAAGCTAAAAGGAATACAGAACAGTTCAGGGATAAGCACGTAAGTTTCCTCTCGCCCTCTCTAAAACTTCTCAGTTCATGTCTCTTGCCTTAGACTGAGCACTTGAGTTTTTCTCCATCAGAGAAAGAGAAATAAAGTTTTCAACAGTACAGTGATCTTAGTATTATTTTAAGCAAGATGGATAAAAAAATTCAGATACTGATAAATCTACCAACAGATAAGGTTCTAGATTATCCATATAGCTTCAGACACCCACCAATACTTTACAGAAGAAAATTTATGCCATTAGACTTTTCTTGCAGTGCAACAGTATGCCAACCTTCCCCTAACCTCCCAATATGAAAGGAGTGAAGGCGTAGGGCTTTCCTAAAGAAATGTTGACTAAAATCCTCCTGGGGACTTTAGGGCTGTTATAGAGTCCCAGACCAAAGCTTCAAGGCTTACTCTGTTGTGACCTTATAGTCAAACGCATCTTATTTGTTGAGGTTTATGTTAGCTACAAATTGCATTACAACTATACAGAACACAAAAGGGCCTATGCAAAATGCATTCCTTTTCACTCCTAGGGCCTAACTGAATGAGCAGTCTGATTTTCCCCTTTTCTGGCAGCAGCATTTTCACATGCTTTGTCAGTATAGATATTTTAGCAGCATAAAAAAGGGCACTCCTGAAGCACCCTCAAATGTATTTGCCATTTGCACATATCTCGTTAACGAGACAGTAACCAAAACACAGAATGCAAGGTGCTAACTGGAAGAATTTCCCCTGTCAGTCTCTGTATCTTGCTGAGCAGCTGAGTACAGCTGACCATGACTGAGGAACAATTTTAGAAAGACACTTCCCTTTTTCCTCATTTGCTCAAAGGAACTTGATACTCTTCCAAAGGAGAGCTGAAGTTGTGAAGCCAATCTTACAAAAGAAACCTGTCACGCTTCTTTAAGTGTAAGCAGGTAAATTTCTTCAGCATACTGCTTACAATCATACTTGTATGCTTTACAACCTTTGTATGCTAGAGTCCAAATGCAAATGACAACATATTAGCAAAATAGTCTTGTTTTAAGACTTTGATCTAAGTGTATCATGTCTGCTGTACAAGCTGTTGAAATAAAAGACCCCAAAACAAATAAATCAAAGACAACACCCAAGTAAAACTGAAAGAACCCACAAAACCGAAATACACCATCAAAAAAGCCAAAACTCTTCTAGCAACAGTCAACTTCTACTCATTTGGTTTTAAGTATCAGGGCAAACAATTTTCCTTTAAAATCTTGAGGAAAAAATACAAGTCACAGCTGCTCCTCTGATTATTACTGAAGATTTATCACCAGTTACACACTCTTCAAAGAAAACCAAAGTAATCTGTTAAGCAACAAAAGCAGCCCTATGGGCCTTAAATGTTTTATATTTTCACAGATACTGAGCTGCATTCAACCTGGAGGTTGATCATTAGTAGAAATGCTATTAAAAGTAGAAACAAGTGAGTTTAGCAAAAAGGGGCACTAGCATTGAGATATTGGTATTTTCAAACTGTATGTGAAAACTGGGAAACATAATTCAAAATATCCTTGAATAAGACAAGCATTTTTTTTCCTTACTACCCCACTGATGTCGGGGTAGTAAGTGCTTTACACAGCACTTCACTGCAAAGAGAGCAACTTCCAGACAAAGCTGACTTCTGTCTTTTCTGACTGTGTCAGTGACAAAGACCTCTGTAAATATCCATTTGAAATCCCACTGAACAAGCTTTCTGTCTTGAAAGTGGTTTTTTGTTGGAGCAGAAGCAAAAAGTTATCTGGAAAGAGAGGTATGAAGAACGCCCAGGACAGTCTCTCCATTTATCCATACTTAAAAGGACACATGTTACAACAATTAAAACAATGAAATCAATCCAGAATATTTACTCTATTGACTTGTTAAGAACGACCTTTACTCAAGCAGTCAGCATGTCACTGTTCCCTTGAATACCACTGAGAATAAATGCTACTGAAAAATACCTTTTTTTATATAAGTTTAGAACATAAGGCATTTGTTCCTCCTGCCTTTAAACCTGGGACCAGGAAGAAGACAAAAGAGAAGGTAATGATCTGGTTACAAACAAGAAAAGAATTTCAAATCATAGGAATACAGCTGGCAGACTACCAAAAAGGTCTCCTTTGAATATATTTTTCAAACCTTAGGAAACCCAAGTCAGACGCAAGTGGTTTGAACATTTTCCCAAGAAAATACTGCAGAGGGCTCAATAACAAAAAGACATATCAAAAGAAAGTGAGTGCAACTGGCAGAGTGATCATTTAGGAAAAGCATTTTTAACTAATAACTTAAAGACACAATTTCCTCCTGCTTTATTCATGGTTTAAAATATTTCATCTCAATTTTTGTAAGAAAACATTGTGATCAAAATTGGTACAGAAGGAACACAAAAATTTATGCTCACAATTCTGACCTAGTCTGAAAGCATGAAATAGTGAACAAATAACAATAAACTGAAAGGAATTAACATACAAATTACCTATATTACTTATTAAAGTTTCTCTAGTAGCTGGAGCTTTTTTCTCTTGATTTTTTTGATTTGTTTTGTTTTGTTTGTTGATTTTTTTTTAAACTCCCAAGTGACCAGCAGCCAGAACAGAGCACTACTCACTCAGATTAGATGGTTAAAAAACGACCTCCAGCCTGTGGGGCAGGACCAGTAGTTGGCAAGGGGAAGGGAGGGCTATCAAACAACAGCTTCTCGAGTAGCTGATGTAAAACACTGTCATTTCAAATAAGTAATTTACTTCTGTTACGTTCTTTGATCAATGCAGTTTACCAGTTGCAAATTTATGAAATATACATCAACATGAACCTTTCATCTGAAATTAAAAAAAAAAACCCAAACTTCTGGTTAATAGTATTTTTCTGTTTACCAGAGGAGCCCAGTACGTGTACAGGTAGCCTATTTTCAGTGCTGGTACAAACTGTGAGCAGGACACAACGAGGAAATAGAGATTCAAGAAAAACTTGAACTGTTCATATAAAACCTAAAATGAAAAAGAAAACAGACAAATGCTCTAAAATTTGTACTCACAATATACATAAAATACACTTTTTCATGATAATAGATATAAAACCATTATATGTCATGCTATTATAGATGCCAATATTATAGTGCTTCATCTGAAATTAGTTATATATCAACACGCACTATATGCACTATGCTACTTTAATACAGTATTGTTATTTTTGTTGAGAAAAAATCCTGTGATATTATTGCCACTTTTCACTCTGAAAAGCAATTGGCTACATTTTGGCTATTTTGAAAACTGGACTACGTATCAAGGTCACTTTGCAAATATTTACTTAAAATTTTAACAGTAAACATAATTTCATATTTGCATTCATTTGTACTTGCAGAAGCATCTTGCAATAATTTTACATCCACAACAGTTACCTTTATGTTTATTAATCAAAAGGTTTTGAAACTTTTCTTTTTTATATAGTATCAATACAAAAAAAGCAAAATAAGTTTGCATCTGAACTTTCACTGCTTACATTAAGTTTTTATTTTTCACTGTTAAAACTTCTTTTCCTAAAAATACAGCATTAAATCTTAATTTTTCCTTAGGTAGCAATACTTAAATTCCCTTATCTGTTTCACAACATCTTTTTGTTTTACAATTTTCATATCCTGGCCTTAAATAAAAGTAAAAACAAAAACAAACAAACAAACACAACAACAACAACAAACAAACAAAAAAACAAACAAAAAACCCAACAAAACCAAAAACAAACCTTCACCACCACCACCACCACCCCAAAAAAAATATCAGCACCAAATAAACAGAAACCATTTACAAAAATATTATCCTAGTCTTTGGCATTCCAACTTTCTGTAGACTAAGAAAACTGAGTAGGCTGTACCATGCTGCTTTGCATCACTGTGAGAATACCCTAAAGCTTCATCCCTGTCTGCAGCACATACAGAAAACAATGCACATGAACTCCTCATCACTTTTGTTCGCAGCATTCTCTCAGCACACTCCTCAACACAGCCACTGAAGTTTCTCCTCTTGCCGGGGTGGGAGCTCTACAACTCATGTACCTTCTTTCTGAAGTCCTTTGGTTCTCAAAGGGGACAAAAGCTGCCATCAAGTCAGAGGCACTCCTTCAGAACTACCATTTCCCAGCTATTCTTAAAAACAGTGAAACTACTCAACGTTCAAGAATAAATGTTGTTTAGGAAAATAAAATGAACCCCACAGAAAACACCCAGTGAATAACGGTAAGCAACACTGCTTTCTTTCCACATGGCTATTGTGTGGAAATCTCAGTTTCCATAGGAAGACAAGCTTTTTTCAGGAAGTTTAAACTACAAAAAGTTTGTAACACAGTAACAGGGGCTTTTGAAGTAATTTGGAAACACTCAAATGCTCAGCATTAAATTTCTCAAAAGATTATTTTGCAATAAATATAGGTACATAAGTATATTTCTTAATAAACTGAAGGTTTGCTCTAAACTCAAAGTTAATTGTCCAAGTTTTAAGTGAACCCACAATAAAGTTACCACAGAATACATTGTCCCATATTCCAAAGGAACAACAGATGCAGGGAATCCTTTGGTAATTAAAAGCGCCACTTCAGCAAGTACATGTTCTCAAGATTGCTTTAGTTGTAATTACAATGCTAAGAACATTATTCATGTTATAGAATTTTGTATCTTCAAAGACTTCACATATTTCTTTAGTAAGCCAGGGTAACATGGCACCTCCAGCAGGATTAAGAGAAGTGGCTACTGAACTTGGAACATTGAGACTTGAGAAAACAGATAATCAATTATTTCAAAGACATTCAAAATAGATCAAAAAGCCACAAGTCTCCAGCTTTTAATCTCACAATTCAGTTAACATTACAATGACTTCTCTATAAAAATGGAAGTTATTTTATTGGTATTCATTGTTCTTACCAGTTCAATATTATTACTCAATTATGGAAAAACCTATGCCCTAGGAAACAACATTCAGGAAACTTCATTTCAATGTGTTTTTCTGGCAGGCATAACAAAGCAGTAGTATCTCAAAATCACCAGTTGCTTGCAAGAGTGCTATATTACTGTTCAGCTACAGACTACCTAAACAGCCTCCAATCATAAGATTTTTTCAAGAGCCTGGAATCCTATTTCACAATTTACCCACAAAACTGTAAAGCTAAAAGTCAAATTTGAAATTGCAGAAAAGGTCAAAGCATTCTTCCAAAATTAAACTAATTCAGACTAAACCTGTACCTCATGCTAATACTCATGAAGCTCATACACTCATTTCCAGCAGTATGTTTAAGTGTTTACAAAAACTTGATACACCAGGCCAAAGAGAAGTCCACAGAGTACTTCGGGAGGTGCATATTAGGAAGAGCACCCATCTTGCAGAAGGTGGAGTTAAAAAACACTTTCCTACAAATCTTTTGAATCCTGGCAGACCATTGACTGAGTTCATTCAATACAAAGCTAAGCACT
Source organism: Pachyramphus minor (assembly GCA_013397135.1). Lineage (NCBI taxonomy): Eukaryota > Metazoa > Chordata > Aves > Passeriformes > Tyrannidae > Pachyramphus > Pachyramphus minor. The sequence continues at coordinate 282,384 of VYXB01003943.1, read as the reverse complement.
TCAGTCTAGTTAAGCAAATTGAAAAGTCTCCAGCTACATAAAACTAATAAAACTACTGCTTTGAAGTTCAGGAGAGGTATCTTCAAAACCTCCCCACCACAGGAGATATTTTTTTAATGGAAATTTTCACAAAATTCCTAAGCAGGTGTATCAAGATGTATATGAAATAGTAAACAGAAACTGAACCAACTAGTGTAAAGGTAGCAGCAGCAAGTATTTTGTACAAATACTCAGAAATTAATGACAATTTGGAAATGTTATGGCCAGCAAGTAAAATTCTGTTAATCTAAACATTATTTTAAGTTTGTATTTGGATATGAAATCATTGAATGTTACCCATTGCCAGCTGCAATGTTAAAAAAAGTTATATGATGAAAAATTCAACCAGAGTAGATCATTGGACTCAATATTTATGACTTAGTTATATTTATGGGTTTGGAACCAATAAAATGATGTTCCCTACAAAATTACTTCTAGTAGAAAAGCATGAAAAGAGATAGCTACACAGTATTCTAATCAATGAAAAGTCTTAATTTATGTCTAAAATTAAAATTTGAAAACATTTAATTTTTACCAGTTATTGGGCTTTACATTTAGGATCTCACTTCATTCTAAAGTTAGTACTGAGTTCTCAAATACTACCACCAAATTAAAAATCTGATTCTGCCTATACTGTAAAAGCAGGATTTTTAAAAGACAGAGAAAGAACAAACATTCTCTCTCTCAACAGGGAATTGCAAACCATGGCTGATCCCTATAGGAAACACAAATCTGGTTTAGGATTTGTAATCTACACTGCAGATTTCTAGTCACAATAATCAATGGCTTACTATATGCTTAATGAATGTTGTGACCTTTAGGAGAGCATATGTGGTTTAACCAATTTCAGTGTATTTAATAATTTAAACTTCGGAAGAAAACATTTGCTCTGTTCAATAATGATGAGAATATTTTATCCACATGTGATAAGTCACATTTTATTTCTCTGACAGGAGATCAGTCTTAATTACAAGGCCATTAATTTTTTTTGTTTTAATAAAGAAATGCATTAGAAAACACCTGTCAGTCTTGGGACCAAAGAGGCCAGAAGAATAGAATCAATACTCTTATAAACCAGCACGATCACTTAAATAAAAAATTTAAGACAAAGCATGTCTGTATTCAAATGTACAAAACATTCAGCTTTTAGAACAAGACACAGGACTCTTGGGTTTTATTAGTAAGAGTATGAGTAAAAGTGTAATAGTAAAATTTATAATATCACAGCAGCATACATTTTTAGATTTTACCTACTGATGTTCCAAAAGATGCCTTTGCTATTACTATATTTCATTATAAAAAAGTTTTTTCCAAGTATGAATTGGACAAAACTGTAATGTCTCTTTTGTCTTCATATACACTGTGAATATTATAGGCAAAAAGTTGAAATTAAGGAGTAATATGGCTTCTTAGGAAAAACTGAAAAAAGTCCCAACTATCCACTCTTCAACAAAAGTATTTCCTGGAGAATTGCATTCAAAATGAAAAGGATCTCACTGTTTTTACAACTGTAATAACAAATTCAGCTCTGACAAGTAGGCCTACTTGTCTTATAAATTGAAGAGGCTAGTTGTTTCTGTCCTTTAAGATGTTGCCCATTTCAGAATACATTATTTATTATGCTTTCAATGGCAAGGAGTATGAGAAAATATCCATGGGACTAAACTGCAATTTTCAACTACTCTTCTCTCAATTTAAGTCAGTGCTTTGAATGTAGAAGTGCTTCTTTAGAAAAGGATTACAAATTTCTAACGATGAATAGAAAGGTGCAAGGAAATCAGTCTCAAATTTCTAAGCTTCACTGAATTCCAAACACTCAATCATACACTCTGCAATTTAGTAAACATCCCTTTGAAAACAAAGCCATTTAATGAAAAAGTAACCTTGCTCTCAACTGTCAATTTTTGATTTAAGACATTGAGATAAATATAAATATATAATATAAATTATATAAATATAATATAAATATGAAAAGCAACAGAAGAACTTGAGCAAGTACAATTATGTTTTTGCCAAATATTAAATTACACTACAGCACATACAGTCAGCCCATCACCAATAAATGTTTAATAGCCTTACCCCAGGTATAAAGGTAAAGATGTTGTACTTTTGATTTTTTATGGCATTTTTGGGGTATTTTTCTTCACACTTTTCAGGACACCCAAGCCACACTGTGCGAGCCTTCAGCTCTTTCTTTCTTCGGCAAAAGCTTATGAGCCAGTCAGAACAACTGAAAAGAAAGACAATTGCTTATTTTAAAACTAAAAATTTACTAGAACATATGAGATTACCATTTTGAAATCTGGAACCTCTAAAGGCAAATACCTATGAAAAACAGGCTTAAAAATATTTGCCACATCTATATAAGCAAGCATGATGTTCTAATACTTAGGGCAATTACACAGAACTCATTCGAACATATAAACATTTGCACATTCCTTATAGAAAATCCTAATACAATAACCACAAATTTCACTACACCTTGCCCAGAAGCAGTTGCAAAAAATTCTGATTAATAAGACCGCATTCGCAGTCACTAAGTTCCCCAACCATTAAATGACTCATCCATCATACCTTACAGTCCTTTGGCTAAACTCTTTATCTTGTATTACTGATACTCAGATTATGCTTATGATTGAAGAGGAAACAAGGCTTCTGTTGGATAAAGTTCAAAAAATTGGAACAGCTTTGTATAGAATTACCATATAATTTTTAATTGGTAAATAATTTGTAAAATCTTGAAATAATAATTCGTAAATCTTCATTTTCTCCATACCACTGCTACTGTCACAGTCAAATATTTCCAACAAAAAAAAAAAAACAAACCAACCCAACACCAAACAAACAAACAAACAAAAAAACAAACCCAAACTCACTATGTAAATACAGATTGCACAATGATGTGCACAGTGATGTGAACTTCAGTTCACAGAAGAAAGTAAGAGCATTCTTGCCTAACCACCTTACAAATCTACTGAAGAGGATTAAACTATGAGCAATGAACTAGAGAAGAGCTCAGAGCAACCTTTAAACAACTGCAGTTTGGACAAGGACACGGGAATGATGGGTTGAGATCACAACCAGGAGGAACAAAAGGTTGGCAAATGGAATGATTGATGTCTCTGAGGCTCAGCAGACTATTTACTAACAGCCATAAAACAAGGAACAAATATGGATGTGACTCAATTCATGTAATATTATCAGCTTAAGATTTGCTAGAACTATCCATGAGGGCAGAAAGATTTGCCAAGAAAAGGGGGTTTGCTGTACACTGTAGGTACTTGGTTTACCATGCTATAGGTTAAAGGAAAATTTATCTGCATTTGTTAATATAGTGGAGAGGTGCCTCAGTCGTGCTGGGAGTCTGTTTTAGGCAAGGGAACCAGGAAGATGGAGCAGACAGGCCTTCCTTGAGCACCTACTGCAGCTGTAGAACAGACTGAACTGGTCACAGCAGATTTCAGCTACATTAGTCACTGAAGTGACAATTTCTAGTGAGGTTTTTGAACATGCTGGCAATATTTTTTATGCAGGAAAAAGAAGACAACCATTAGGAAACTCCTATAAATTGTATTCAAACCAACAGGAAGAATTTTGCTGAGAACAAGTGGGAAAAATTACAATCCAATCACCTCAGCACTGTTTCTTAGATTAATTCTGAATAGTCAACCTATTTATATGTATTTCTACACACCTGAAAGAAAACAGACGGCATAACCAACACTGATACATCAAGAACAATCTCAAATGGAACTACTTTCATCTGAGACGTAGTCTCAAGCAGTAGTGCACCTGGTTCATGTCCTCTCTTGACTCCTGGTGGCTTTGAGCACCCTGACCTAGTGAAAAATGTCCCTGCTCATGCCTGGCGAGGTTGGATTAGATGATCTTTAAAGGTCCTTTTCAACCAAAATCATTTTATGAGTCTATGTCCCTAATAAAATTTAACTCTCAAGATGTTCACCGTAAAGAAAGTAAAGCAACGTATTCTTGGAACCAATAGATTTGGAAAAATCATACCTGCAGAGTAGCTTATATGAAACCAAAGTAATTTCAGTGAAGGTACACAAAGCGTTATTGAGAACTTACTGCGTAATTGACTATTGAATATTTCATTTTTCAGACAACAAGAAAACGAGAAAAGACAGGGGTACATGCAAAGAGGAGATCAGAATTCAATGCTGTCTTGACAGATTAGAAAAACTATCTGGAAATGACAGAACATAGTTAAACAGGTACAAGCACAACATAGTTCATATACAGGGAAATAATCAACTATACATATACAGAAATGGGAAATAGTAGGTAGCAGCTCAAAAGAGAAGGACTCAGTTACCACATGAGAATGATATACATGTGCAAAAGAAGGCATGTATCTGTTCAGCACGGACAGACATACTTTTAGCAAGTCATGAAAGTATTCCTTTCTCTCAATCCACTGCTAGCATGATCTCAGCTAGCTTACAATACCATCCTGAACACCAAATTTCAATAAACAGGCCTATTGGGAAAACAGAGATCACACACAAGAGCAAGGAAACAATTACAGGTCCAGAAAGCAGGGCAGGCTGACTAGTAGATATACCAAAAGAAACAGCTGTTCACAGAAGGCTGAGTGTGGACCTAATATGGTTTCAAGTACGTAAAAACCAGCTGCAAAGAGCAGAGGGACAACTGCTCTCTAGGTCTGCCATTATTAAGTAATGACAAACTTCAACTGTGGCAAATCAATAAGCAGGGTAGGCATGACATGGACACATATTGAGTAAACTCTTAACAACTGGGGTGGAGGAAACAGGGAGGCTGGAATGGCTACCACTGAGAACAGATCTGGTGAGACCAGACGTAAGTGATAGGTATAATTCATCCTGTGCAGGCAAGGAATCAACTGGATAACCTCTTAACATCCTTTCCTAGCCTGTTTATTCACAATTACAGAATCATGGCACATTCAACTATCATAGGGAAGGCAGGCTTATACTTAGCTTACATTGCCACAATCCCAATTAAAATGTTCTGGTCTGTAACCAACATTATCCCATGCTTATTACAAACTAATTTTGCCAAAGAATGGAATTCAAAGTTGTATGTTCTTTCTAAAGAAAATCAGAAGTTATGCAATAATATTCATTCATTCATTCAAAGCAACAATTACCTTGTTACGGAAATGCCACCGCATCAATACTCATAAGTTGACATTTGAAACACTTCAATTTTAAATGCTGGATTCTTAAGATCTCCTCCCTGAAACTTTCACTATGGGATAGACAGCAATTTGGTTTCATCCTACAAAAACATGCATTTTATTTTTATTACAAATAGGAGACCATTCATCAACTCTTCCCAAATCCACTTTAAAACAGCAACAATTACTTGATCATAAAAATTGTAATAGTGTTCACTCAACATTAAAAGTTCAGCCTGGTTATTTAGTAACATACAAATCAGAAAAATCAAGTTATCTTGATCATTACTTAAATTTGTCTTTAAAGCAAAGTAAACTGCAGTCTTTCTATGCCATGGTTCCACAGCCAGTTTAATGGCTGTGAACCTACGCTTCTGCTCCCAAAAAGGCCCTTCCCCCATAATAAAGGTGTGGATTCTTGCTCCTTCCATTGTGCTGGCACAAATACTCACACAAATGCATGGGAAAACCAGGCCAGCAAATTGATCCAGCTGTAAACTAATGCAGAAAAAAAGGGGACTATTTTCAGTTAGATCCATCGCTGATCTTTAAAAAACTGTAGTTATAGTTGAAACAATGCAGATTATATGCTCACAGCAGAAGGTCGAACAATTCCACTCTGCCTACTTGGATTTACACTTGATAAAACTGCTCACCACATTAAAGCTTTAAACATTTTAGTTTCCAGGGCAAGGGTGTGGAAACATGAAAGAGACAGATTAGATTGATACTACAAAAATGTAACAAAGAAAATAGTTTTTTCCCGGGGAAAGTGAATAAGCAAGACAGCTTTTGTCTACAGTCCCATAGACAGAAATTCCCTGACAACCTTTGAAATCATGAATTGTTTAAATCAGTTTTTGAATTTAAACTGTAAACAGACTTAACATTTGATTAGGCACAGTGTCATTTGTAGAATCATTTCCTCAGATACGCACGACTTTTCTATTGCTAAAATTAAACATTCAAGTAAAGTGATGTAATTATTATTCCTTGACATGAAATCTCCCCTTCTTGAAACTACTTTTTTAACTACAGATCAAGAGATGCCATAACGACCACTGTGGCAAGGAGACCACTAGTTTAGCAAATGCCAAAAAGTTCAGACACAAGAGTGATGCCTGACTGGGAAACAACTGAGATACCTTTGATAAAAGGGATTTGATTGACACAGAGCTAACACTACTCAAGTTCTCAGATGTGAGAAAACTGCAGATGATGAAAATATTACAGGTTATGCCCAAATCAGTATTGTCATGGTTCAGATGAGCTTTATTACCTTAAAAGTAAAAATCAGTTAGATTCTGCCACTTACAGTTTTAGCAGTAATTACTGCTATTCTACAGGAAGAATTAGAGGTAAACATGCTGGCCTCAGAAATTCTGTTTACTTTAATTCAGATTTTTAACAACAATGAAGTCTACAAAATAATTTTGAAACTCAGATTATCAACATCCAACAAACATCTAATCTGTTCTTGAGTTAACATTCTCCAAAACAGAAAACAGTTTTGTGCAACGGTATAGACCCTTTAGTGGGTTTTTGTACCCAGTAAATTTATATGATAAATCAAAGTAGCATTCTCTGAGCTTCAAATGGCCTAAAAACATAATGTACGATGTCACATGTACAAGCAACACTTCAGATTTTACCAAATTTTTGTGTGAACCCACATCTTACACTATGGATCCAGCAATAAAAAAAAATATAAATCACATCCTTGTTTACTGATTTAAGTTTGCACTTCAAATGCCCTTGACCAGAAAATTCCACATATGCAAAGAAAGCTTTTACCTTAAGCCAGCTGTAAGCCGTCTTCTCTATATCAATAGAACAGATTGCATATATAAAAAATATAGTAATTTATAAAAGAACTTTAAGGTATATCTATTAAATGGCTTTTTACTAACCTGCTTCCTAATGTACTTTTTTTAATTTGAAGGAACAATAAGCAGTCTTCCGATTAGTAACCAATGCCATATTCAAATTAAAAAAACAAACAAACAAAAACCAAAAGAAAAACCCAACTAACCAAAGCAAACAAAGGAAAGAAAAAAACTGTAAACCAAAAACCCCACCAACAAACAAAAACCTGGAGTAATTGTTAAATAAGAACCCTTAACTTTTTCATAAATAGAGCATATCTCTCCAAGTCAAAAGCTAAAGTAAAAATCTTGACTGACTCTGCAGCTCTAATAATAAAGGCTTTTTTTACTTTCTCTTTTCATTACTTTTATCCTACAAGCTTAACTGCCAGTATCTTTCACAAAACAACATTTTCATCAGAATGGGAAGATAATATAAAAGCCCTATATTGTCTGCAAGGGTCAGCTTTTCCTTATTAGGTTTTAAGTAGCAGAAACTAGTTCTGCAAAGAAAACATACTGTAATTATTGTACTCAACAGGTAGCTTCAGTAATCAGGCCAAAAGCAACACAGTGGTCATGTCATTCTTAAAAGATCAGCATTTTCCCATGCTTCTGCATAACAAATGCGCTGCAGATTAATTGAAAGCGTACAGGCCATCTTAGAGCCCAAATTAATCCCAGCATTTGATATCCCCTTCACTTCATATGGAAATGCCATTCAATGGCACCATTTTCATAGGGACAAAGTGTTTTTTGATAACAAGTGGAATGTAAATCTCATGAGAAAGAAATCAATCCAGCCCAAAGAACTCCAGAGTATTGATCTATGTGCATTATAATTTCACAAGCTTGAAGAGAATTTGTAAGTTAAAGGGGAAATGATTACAACCACAAAACAGCTGCTATATCACATAGTTTTCTTTTAACTGTGTATGAAAGCAAGAAATAGGCGGTTTCTGAAGTTAAAAGTTATATTGGTTGAATTAAATCTCCAGTTTGTTCAAAATCAAAGACAACATTTGATTTAATTATGATTTTTTTTCTTCCAAATGTAAAAACTGTTTGAAGAGCTGCAGACTTGCAAATAAAATTCACACCATTCAGTTCTGATCAATAAGTCTATTGTCTAAACAGAAGTTAAAAGCTGAATAAAGGATTTCTACAAAATCATTTCTCAAGTACAGTGAATTTTGTCAAACCTTCCATATTTGTTCCTGCAAAATGGGTGAAACTTTTTCAATTAAACAGTAACAGTTTGCAATGTAGCAACAAAATCTATACAATATAAAATTCTAAAGCTGCGAAGTAAGAGATGGAAAACTTCCTCTCACAAAAATGAGATTAAACCTAACAATGCAAGACAGACAAAACCCCCTAGTGGGTATGGGGTTTTTTGTTTGTTTGCAACAAGTGATTTTGAACACAAACACAAGACTTTTCACTGAGAACCCAAAAGAAATCAAGGGCCCCCGAGCTTGGCTCCAGACAAATGCCTAGTCTTTTATTGTGTTCATCTTTCTGTCACAGCTTTGAAAAATTTACAATTTAGTTTAAAGCACAAAAAGAAATTCTGTATATGGAAGTTGAGATTTCAACCTCATTCAGACTCGAGTATGAGATACTGATTTCCATAAAAACAGGGTAAAAGTTAAAATTCTGTTTAATTTAATGGGTCTCAAAATCTTACATTACACTGAGAAGAATGCAGTTTATCTTCTGGAAATACGTTTCAGTTGTTTATATAACATGTATATACTAAAAACCATGCAAATTGTTTTCTCAGATGTTCTCCATTTCAAGTGTGAAGGCAACCACACACAATTTTATCGCAAATCAATAGTTTGCACCCCATAAGGACGCTGCAATTCATTCTATATTTTGTGTAAGTAATAACTGCACAGTCATATAATACAGTAGCCTCCAGGCTTCCTGCATGATCTTTTCCATGATCCTAGGTAGACTGCAGGCATTTCAAAAACTCAAGTATTCTGTGGGTCCCAGCAAAAATTCATAACGTTTTATTATAAGGAGAAACCATCCAAAAAAACCCAAAACCCAAACCCTTACTCTGACTGTACCTCCCTGACTTTTGTCAATAACAAAGCTTCAATGGTGCTCTCAGCCCAGATGAAATCTCCCTATCACCACAGTGGGTATTTACATACTCACTGAGAGGCACTCACCCAAGATGAGGTTTTTATCCAGCCTGACTGGACCAGTAGTTCAGGTACCTTCCTTCCAGGTAATTTTCCTAATCTCATCTAAACAGGCATCTGCACCTTTCCTGTGGGAGTATCCTCTACCTGTTAATATCCCACTGAAATGTCAAGCTTCTGCTAGGATCTGGTGGTCAGTTTTTCATTATTTTTTTCACGAAAAATTCAAAATTATCTACTATAATGTTCAATTGTAGAAAACTAATGTGATTAAAATGCCTCTAGGTATAAATACATAACTGAATGGACTCTATGTCCAAATTCAGTTAAGGAACTCAAGAAAGAAGTCAGACTCCTCTAATGCCTTTTCCTTAGTGAAGGCTTTTCTTTTACACACCTACATTAGCAGTAAAATATGTGGAAGAGGTAGCAAAAAAATTAATCCATAGGGCAATTTCTTTTCTCTTTTCATTCTCAAAAATCCATCAAAACTATGACTCAAGTATTTTAACAAGTAAATTCTAAAGTTTCTAGGCTTGAGCTCCACTGAAAGTTGAGATGTACCTATCAATTTTAAAAAGCAAGCAGGACCACAAAATTTTGCAATCCTCAGGACTAATGACACTTTCTTGTGACAGTCTCTTACAATTGTTAATTAGTTCCAACATAGACAATTGCAGGATGAGTTTATCTCTATCCAAACAGTGTAAATCCTCTGTCAGGGTGACTATCAGGGTGTAGTTTTTACTGGTCCACCTGTTTTCATGAAACTTACAGGAATGTAATCACAGTAACTATAATCACTAATACTTACAGAACTGAACTCACATAAAATATATTATTTGGAAGGTATTTCAACTTTAAGACATGTCCAAAAGATTAACAGACTCTTTAAATACTTACTTTTTTTAAAAAAAAAAACCTTCAATCTAGTTCTGTAACAGAAACATTGCTTCCAAAACCCGTTTACATCTACGAGCACTGCTTTTGTAAGTATTGCTACCTTTTCTCCTTCCTTTTACTTTCCAAAGACTTATTCCCTATGATAAAATTAATAATCCATGAGGTTTTGTTAAATTACCATATAATAAAGAAATCAACCCAGATTATATTTTTTTTAAGCTGTAGAACATAATTATTTCAAAAAACTGAAGGTCTAGAAAGAGAGCTTTGTTTAGGTAAAACAACAGTATCAGGCCTCTTGAAGTGCCATGAAAACCTCCTGTGAAGACTTCTATCTAAATTAATTCTAAAATCATCTGCCAAAAAAAGCATTCATCATTTAAATTCAATGAAAACGCTCACTTCACTTGACTGATTCTCAGTTTTTATCATTCAGGATGAAAGAAAAAATTCTTAATCATCCTAATAGCAATTTCTATATTCAGAAATTTTGCTAACAATTCATTAGAAAATTACTACCGCATACAGCAGAGTATGGCACAGAAAGTTTCTACCTAAGAACCAAATCACAAGAGCTAATCCCAGTTGCAATTCACTCCAAGACCACGAGTTACATTTATACTTTAACCTTCTAAATTACTTCTTAAAGTACTTTAAAGTACTTCTTCCTTTCAGCAATATCAGTAAAATTTATATATTGTCAACCTAACACGGTAATGTCCTCAAAAGTAAAAGATTTAACCCCTCTACCCTGATGTGGTTTTGAGTAGAAGTGAGAACCAGGTTTAAATGCCAGATTATGGACCTCAGATTAATATAAGTTTAGTACATGATCTCTCTTAGAAGCCTCTCCTTTTCTTGCAAGTCAGCAAAGCAGACAGGAGAAGCACGCAGCAGCAGCTCTTCAGAGCTTTTTCTATGAACAGCTGGCAATGTCCTAGTAGGGAAAATGTAGGCAAATAAATCAAAAGATTCATGACAAGAAAATTACTGTGTGTTCTGTACTGTGCACATATCATATGATACAAAGTTACTATTTATTTAATTTGTTTAATATTTTAATAAAATGTGCTAGTATGCAACAAACCTAGTGCAGAGGAACTTCCAGCCGCCACAGATAAACCATTCCAAGCCTCTTCTTCTCTGAGAAATTCTGGCTCTTGGCAGAGTATGGTAATCACTCTCATCATTTTCAAAGCCTTCTTCTGACATCATTAGTGGCATTTCATCCAAATGAGAGGACTCATCTTCCACTTGGTACCTGGTAAAATTAAATAAAAACACTAAATAAATAGCCAATACATAATTTTTTATTACTGGGAATCTCCTAAAGTAACAGGTTAATTTTTGCCATATGGAATTTTATTAGGGAGATATTTTCATCTAAACATCTCATGTATTTGTGCTAACATATTAACAAGGAATTCTAATTTGAGTTAAAATTGTGTAATACAGCAAAAAGGCCTGCAATTTATCACTGTTAACTATAGCATAAGTAATTCTGGGAAAATTCTTATTTCTTATATAATCTGTGCATACAAAGTTGCTTCCTACTTTCCAAAGGATTCTTCACAAAATTTTGTTAAACGGAATGTACTTTGGAAAGCTTATAGCAGATAGAAGTGACTGAGTTTTCATGGAAATGCAGACTTTATATTTCCACCAAGTTTCTTTAACCTGCTTTTCTGATGTCTGTTCCCTTGTGCACAGGCCCTCGAGTCTCACTTTCTACAAGACTCATCAGTATCTTCGTTTTAATTACTAAAAGATTATAGTTACTTTTATAATTCTACACACAAACATTCCATGACTCAAAACAGATTTGCCTGTGGGACCCATGGAAACAACATTAAGCTAACAATGGTCCTTTCCTTTCCAGAAACTATTATCCACTCTAATTTTACATTTCTGGAACGCTTTTAATGCTAAGACAAAACACTGGAGTACTCAATATGAACATTCTCCTCAGTGACTGTAAATTGACTTATTTCATACTTCTATACCTTTGTGAAGATGATTGAGAGAAGCTGCACTATTACTCAGAATTAGTTAAGTTTGATTTTTTATGAAGCTGTAAAGTCATCTCTTACAATCCTGGGACTGTCCCATTTTCCCTACAGCAACGCAAAAACAATCTATATAAGAACAGTAATTAACAAACCAAAAAATTCATTCCCTTTATGCAAGTGAGCAGCTGCAGTGCACAGAGCCCTGCCTGGGGATGGATGAGGAGGCAACTGAGGGCTTCTGTGTTAGGATTAAAGAGAGGACAGGTAAAGGTAACATTTTAGTTCGTGTCTGCTAGAGATCACCTGAACAGGAAGAACAAGCAGATGAGGCCCTTTGCAGGCAGAAAGGAGTAGCTTCAAGTTCCCAGGCCCTGATCTTCATGGGGAACTTTCACCACTCTGGTATCTGCTGGAGGAACAACACACACGTGATCGTGGAGGATCCTGCATTGCTTTGACAACTTCCTCCCCTAATTACTCAGGAGGAGCGACAAGGAGAGCTGCCCTGCTGAACCTCATACTCCTCAAGCAAGGATGGCTCACTGGGGATGTGAAGGCCAAGCACAACCTTGAGAGCAGTGACCATGAGATGGTGGAGTCCCAGACCCTGAGAGCAGGGAGGAGTATGGCAAACAAGCTCACAACCCTGGAAATCAGAACAAATCTGGCCTTTTCAAAAACTGCTTGAAAGAGTCCCATGGAATCAGAGGAAGGAAGAGGGGCCAAAATAGCTTGTTAGTATTCAAGGATCAGCTCCTCCAAGCTCAAGAGATTCCCATCCCAGTGAATAGTAAGTTACGCAAAAATGTCAGAAGGCTCTGACTGGACAAACAAGGAGCTGTCCAAACTCGGACACAAAAATGAAGTGCACAGAGGGTAGAAATAAGGGCAGGTAACCTGGGAAAATTACAAATACATTGTCCAAGCTTCCAGGGAAAAAGCTAGGACAAAAAGGTGACAAAAGGAGACTAGGGAAAATATGGGCTCATTGCTGAATGAGATGGGGATGTAGTTACACAGGACATAGAAGAGGCTGAGGCACTGGATTCTTCTTTGCCTCAGCCTTGACCAGCAAGACTGGCTTTCAGGAGACCCAGGTCTCAGAGAACAGGCAGAAGGCCTAAAGCAAGGAAGATGAGAGTCAGCGAACATTTAAGCAAATGGAATATATAGTTTTATATATCTCTATATATAAAAATACTAAAAAGCCTATGGGTCCTAATGGAATGCACTCACAAATACTGAAGAACCTGTCAGCTGTCATGGCAAGGCCACTTTCAATCATCTTTGATGAATCATGGCAACTGGGAGAAGTGACTGAAGATTGAAGGAAAGCAAATGACACTCCTATTTTCAAAAGGGGCAAGAAGGAGGACCCAGGGAACCTGTTTAGACCCATCCATCTCACCATGACCCCTGAGGAGGTGATAGAACAGCTCATTCTGGAAACCTTTTGCACAAAGGACAAGAAAATCAGAAATAGTCAGCATGGCTTCACCCAGGGGAAGTCATACTTGACCAGCTTGATAAACTTCTAAGATGAAATAATTGGCCTGGTAGATGAGGGGAGAATAGTGCACAGCGTCTGCTTGGACTTTGGTAAGGTCTTTGACACTGTCTCCTATAAAATTCTCATAGACAAGCTACTGCTGTAGTAGTTGGATGGGCACACATTGAGGTGGATTGAATTCTGTCTAAATGGCCAGGTCCAGAGGGTGGTGATCAGTGGCACAAAGCCTAGCTGGAGGTCAGTAAACCAGGTCAGTGTACCCCAGAGGTCCATACAGGGTCCAGTCCTGTTTAACATCTTGATTAATGATGTGGATGATGCGGTAAAGTGTACCCTCAGCAAGTTTGCAGATGACACAAAACCGGATGGAGTGATGATAGGCCAGATGAGCATGCTGCCATCCAGCACAAACTTCACAGGCTGGAGAAACAGGTTGATAATAACCTCAGGAAGCTCAGCAAGAAGAACTGCAAATTCCTTCACCTGAACAGACCCCACACCACTATATGCTGGGGGCTACTACAGCAAAAGAACTTGGCAGAAAAGGACCTGGGAATCCTGGTGAACACCAAGTTGAACACCAATAAGCCAGCAATGCACCCTTGTTGCAAAGAAAGCTACTGGTATCCTGGACTGTGTTAGGCAAAGAGTTGTCAGCATGTCACGAGAGGAGATCCTTCCCTTCTGCTGGTAAGCACTGGTAAGGCAGTGCTGGGCACCTCAGGGCAAGAGGGACACGGACATACTGAATAGAGTCCAATGAAGGGCCATGATAATGATGAAGGGACTGAAGCATCTCTCCTACAAGGAAAGGATGAGAGTGTGGGATGGCTCAGCCTGAAGAAGACAAGGTATAGGCAGGATCTTATTGATTCCTATGAACAAACACCTGAAGGGAGGTTGCAAAGATGACTGAGCAAGGCTGTCTTCAGTGGTGATCAGAGGCAATGGGCACAAACTGAAACACAGGAAGTGCCATCAGAACATCATTAAACACTTTTTTAACATGAGGATTAGTGAGCAATGGCAAGGGCTGTCCAGTGACATTGTGGCATCTCCATCCTCTGAGATGTTTAAAAGCTCTCTGGACCTGATCCTGGGCAACCAGTTCTACGTAGCCTTCCTTGAGCAGGGGCGAGTTCTGCTGATAGAGAACAGCACCCTGAGCAGTATTCTGTTCAAAGTCTCGACAGACAAACCCAACATTTTAAAAAGAAAGTAGTATTACAAACACCAGGACTAATCACAAAAAGACACCATCACTGGGTTTGCATTTTTTCAACTCACTATATGTTTAATACAAAAATCTGAAACCATTTCCTTTTCCCCTAGATTTTCTGTGTTGGGCCCTATTGTATAGAGAAATATATATGAAAGCAGATACTAACCTTTTTGGATGCCAGGAAAGGGAGGGAGAGATTGAATTGTAATTATTAGATTTCTATTGAAAAGTACACCACATACTTTACACTGGCTATAGAATAAATTGGTATTAACGCAGTTAAGAAGGAAGCTCTAACAAGGAAGGGGAAAAAACCCCAAAGTCACTACTGATTAACCAGTCATTAGCTAGACACTCTCTCTCTTCTTTTACTGATTTCTGCACCTCCTTGGAATAACACTGTATGGTACATCACTAGGGGATGTTAACAATGTGTTCAGACCAGATTAGCAAACAATGCATAACTCGGAATAATAATAATAAACACCTCCCACCCCCAGCTGCAATTCAACTGAGTATTGGAATCTTAAGCACAACAGACCTTGTGACAAGAAATCTTCATCTTTTGCACAAGATGCAAAATCACAACCACACTGCAGGGAACACAACCAAAGTCTGAAACTAACAAAGCTGTGTAAATGCTAATAGTTACAAGTTCGCAGAAAGTTAATTATGTGAAAATAGGGCATGGAAAATGCTTTCAGAATTATTACTACCAGAATCCACCTAAAAAAAAAAAAAAGTAGGAACAAACATTATAGAAAAAAATTCTCTTCACAAAACACAGGACTTATTATAGGTTAATGTGCATATTATACTAAATTATATGCATTACTCTCAGACTAGATTAACAATAGGTAATAAAACCACTGCTTAGAAAAAAAATAGACTCCTGTTCAGTGCTTTTATAATCTCTCCCAGTTATATTTGCAAGTTATATTATCACAGTTTTGATATAGAGCTTTCTGTTGCATTGTGTTTTGCTCTGGGACATCCAATTAATGGTGTATTTGTAACACCATTCAGTGAAATCACAGTCTGTTAGCTGTACTGGAGAGTACAACAAGAATATCACAAAGTAACAGATGCCTTTTTCTTCCATACAAAGTTAACCAGTGTGTGATTTGGAAAATAATATTCTTCACATACAAAGCTAACAAAGCAACCACGGTTAAATGGCTCTTGAAGGAACATGCTAATGCAAGAGAATCATGGGAGAGACTTGACTGAGAAACACATTCACAGATACACAATAATATTTAAATCTACTTTGTGTGATAATATTTGCAGAGTACATTGATGTCCTAATCATAATTTCCTTAAGGTTTGTTTCCCATTATATTAAAAACAAGTTTTTTTCCACAATCGTATCTAAGTTTGCACTCTTAAATGCGGAGCTTCACCAAGTAGCGAAGATAATGAGCATAAGCACCATCATGTTTGGTAATCCTGACTTCAAAATACAGCTTCTGAAGTGGCAAGCAATTTATTCTGTTTCAAAAGCAATTTTGCTATTATGTTAGAAAATTGTACTTCAGTATTTAAAAACAGTAAGATAATGAATAATGGATTTTTCATAACTAGGGTGAGGACAAAAATCTTTGTGTCTTTGTTACCTAGTATTTTTCTACACTTAATTGCTTGAAGTGCTGATTTTCCCTTAGTGACAAATCAATTAAGTATAATCCTAGAAACCTGTATTAAAATAGGGAAGCACTGAAAGCAACATGAATAAAGAAGCTAGAGCGAAGACATCAAAACTCTCAGCATGACTGCTACTAAATCAAGTATGATGAAAATATCTTGAAAAAATAATGGTTTCCTAAGGAAAAGGGAACATTAATATTAAACAACTTTCAACGAAATCTGACTGTTATTAGGAATATCATTTAACAGATTTAACTGAAAGGAAACCACGTACAATAAATACTTTTAAGTGAAATTTTGATATAAATATCTGCTGTGAAAATGATGCCTGCATCATTCCACTTCGATGGCTGTTTGCCAGAGTAGATGTGGCTGCAGATTTCCATAGGTACCATAACTGCTATTAGAAACCATTTTAATTAATTTAATTCTAATTTGGCCACTTATTTAGATCCATAATAATTTTTGTATTTTCTGCCAGCTTTCCATCACTTTAAAAGAGCAGTGTTCAAGGGTGCAGCATGAAGGTGCCAGGCACAGGGCAAATGTGATTGCACACTTCTCTGGTTTCACTCACTTGACAAATGGAGAAGCAGCATCTATGATGAGGTTTTTCATCTGCCTGCTTAAAAGACCAAGAGTGAAATACAAGCACTGTGTCAGATACTGCATAAATACTGATTCCTTGTCACCTATCACTTGTGCTATACACCACAATTCACAAGAAGGAAAAACAAAGCTCAAGTTTTAAAGCGGTATTTCTCAAAGCTAGTGAGGAAGGAAAAATTAAAAGTGTGTCCATGAGTCTACACAGGAATTGGACAACGGAGATGGCTGCGGGATGCAGAGTAGCATGGAAGAGAGGCAGCAGTGGAAGAAGTTCTATCTGAGTGGAAAATCTGAAAAAGACCAGTTCCTGGCAGGTGAGCTACCTCCATCCACTGCTGTGACCGTGTCCCATCAGACCAAGTGCTGGTGATCTGGCCAAGTGACTGTGGCAGCCGTAGGGTTCCCTTTGCTTCTGGTCACGAGCAGAGGAGACACAGAGTAAGCTGCACAATCTATCTCATCCATATCCTGTTCCATCTCCAGTAATTCTTCCAAGCATTAATCTATGTGAATACTTTCCAAGTCTGAGGATAAAGCAAGAATCTGCCAAATTTTAGAGATGCAGTAGGAGAAATAATGAAGGGACAGATACATACAAAGACTTAGAGGACAAACCACCAAATCAGCAACTGCTGTAGGTTGCCTGTATCACTGACAAAATTGATCAGACCATATCCTGTAACAAAATAAAAGTTCCCAGGAAACTGCAGCCGCAAAAATTTTATTAAGAAAGGCACAATCATCCATAACCATGTTTATAAGTATACTGTATATTTTCATATTACTGCTCCTCCAAATAACCAGTGTCTCCATAAAACAGATTGCTTTGCTAGAACCTACCTAAGAAAAATCAAATTACAAATACTCTTCTGCATTTCTAATATTCAAATATTATTCTCAGATATTCTTCTGCATTTCTAAAACTTGGGAGTTACATTTTTCCTCTAATTTGAACCACCTCTATGCTTTACACAGCAGTAAATTCTAGTAAACTACAAAGCAACCGTGTTGTTCCTAGGTTACAACAGAAGTTGAAAGAAGAAAAATCTTCTATGGCTAAGTGCATGAAATTAAAAGAATTTCCTTTAAACTCTTCCTACAAAACACAGAAAAGCTATTCAGAAGTTTTCACAATTGATTAGAGCTTGACACTATTTGTCCCTATTCAGCTGTAGCTGAGCCTCCAATGCAAGTGCACCCCTAATCAGCATTACTTGGGTAGTCTCTGAATGCAAGTTCTGGCCTAAAAAAATACACAGTCATACACAAAATAATCCTATTGTAAATTTATATGCACTACCAGGGACAGGTGTGTCAGAGATCTCTACAAAGAACACAACAGTAATCACAGTATTCCAACAGTTATTACACGGAAAAAAAAAAGAAAAAGAAAGGAAAATACTTTTAAGAAAGCTGAATATTTGTGGAGCAGAACATTTATATCCAGTTTCAATATATAATTTTGCTCTTGTGTCCTTGCATAACAGAATCTTTAAAAACCTAGTACAACACTCCCATCATAGTGCATGTTTATCCATCCAAAATAGAAGGAAAAAGTACTTCTACTGTATGCAGGCAAGTTTATTACCGACTGTGTCACTGAGACAATAAGACCAAATTCTGCAATAAGACCAAATAAATTGTCACCTCTCCACCCCCTAAATGATATGGAGAGATAGCCTGGAAAACCATAAGGCAGCATTTGTGAAATACTACCACCACTTAAAAAAAAAAAAAAAGAAAAAAAAAAGAAAAGCTGGCATCTTCTGCCATGATGAACTAAAGGCAAACCCCTAATATCTGTTGTGATAAAGGTCTAAAAGCAAAATACAAAGTTATTACCAAGGCAGCTCCCTTTCATCAGTAGCTTCTCAAAAATTGCTTAAAGTAGGTACTAAAACTACAGGTTCCACCATACACCTACAAAACCCAAATACTCTGAATGCTATTTCCTTCTCTCTCCCCTAAGTTACACTTTCTTTACCGGAACAATATACAGAAGAAGCAAATTAAGAAGATCTGTGTAACGAAGCCTTCATGAAAAAAGGCACCTTTCTTTACTCCTCTTTGCTCACCTTACAAATCACTATGCATATCCTAACACAAGATCTTTTTCACCCCATGACAAGATGAGTGAGTCTCTGTATTTAACAAATAGGAACCAGAAATACCTAAATACACAGCAGGACCTGAGGAAACATCATCTACATTCACTAGAACTCTATTTTTAATTAGTAGGGTATGTCATTGATTAGAACAACGGGGCCATTTTATCACTGTCACTGGGTATTGTTATTGACATTGTAGCCCAATCAATTGTTTTCTCTCCCTGTTCTTAGCAATCCAAATGCCTGCCCAAGCAATACAAATTGCTGTATTTAGATACTATAGATACAAACCAGGAAGGCATGCAAAAATAATAGCTTAAACATGACCAACCTTAGAAATACATTACAAAGTTTATTCTATGCACATGCAGTCACGTGTGCTCATTGCAAACAACAGCATTGTCTGCAACAGTAACTTGAAGTTCTCAAACTTTTTTTTTTGCCTAATGATTAAAACACTTCAGATCAGAATAATTACTGTAAGAATAACCATGCTAAAAATTATGACTGTCTTGTTGTATCTTGGTGTGAAAGAGTATTACTACTGAAGAGAAAAACATAAGGGCAACTTTTTCCAAATGCACAGTTCTAAGTAATGTTAAGTCAATTAAAAAAAATCACTTTTTTACTAAAATCACTTAAAGTTCCTACGTCACCAAAATCTGTATCTGCAGACAAAGTATTAACAACTATTTCTCAGGTATGACACCAATGAAAGTGTCATTGTTTGCAAAAATACCTGACAGTTGCTAAAATGAGCAGCTCTATCTGCATGTAATATGGTTTCCTGCATCATTAAATCATTCAGTTTTGCTCTAAAAAGCAAAAGCCACAGCAACTCGCAATAACAACGCACACTGCAGAAAAAACTCTGAAAACACTAACATATGGCAAGACTATTTTTCAAAACTTATAGATCAAACTACTTTGATCTTTGTCCCTGGCAAAAATCTCAGAACCTATCCTAAAGCAGGTGTCAGTCCAAACAAGCAGTATTAACCTACAGATAAAGTCTTTGGCAAAGAAAGTAACACACAATTCAGGAATGTGAATATGTGGACAATGGGCATAAAATGTGTATTGAGAAGAAAGTTAGACAAAATTAAAAAAATCACTGTTAACTTCTTGCTATAAAAACTAGCGGTACTTTATAGCTTGAGTCTTGAAAACATACACTCAATCACTGTTATACACATACAGCATCCCATGTATGAAGCTGCCACACAAGTAACCCTGTTGGAAGAATCAGAATTAAGAGATGGCATCTCAGACTAAGCCTAAAAGTCACTCAGTGATATAGTTCCAAACAACAGCGGTAAATTTCTGTCCAAAACCACAATCCAGGAAAGGTTAATGACAAAGGGCAGTATATCCTGCAAGACAATTACATCAATTTTGATTTTTTTTTTTTTTTAGGAAATCAAGTTTCACTTTGCAAAAGAGAGAAACACTCTGAATTTCAGGTTAGGTCCGTAAAAAATAGAGGAGCAAGAGTTCTCGTGGAAAAAGAACAAAAGGACATTATTGATTTAGACTTTGACAATGGCATGACAGTACAGACAACTCTTCAACTACTATTTTAATGAGATTTCTTTACACCACATTTCGTCCTTTCCTCCTTATGCTAAAATAAAAGATAGAGGTGTATTCAAGTGAACATTTGAATACACATAAATGTACAGCTGTGTGTTTTAATGTGTTGTCATTTCCAATACACTTCAACACCTGTACATTAGCAGCTGTAGCCTAAAACATTTACCAGGAATACCATATTTAGTTGTTCAGAGTTCATGACATTTCTAGCAGATATCAACTGAACCTGTGACATTTGCAATTTCTGTATGACAGTAACAACCAATACGTCTCACGTTGAGTTGCTACTTCCAGCAAAGAAGGCTTCTGTCCTACAGAGAGTGGGTTAGACTGATCTGTAATGGTGTGCCCACCTAGGTGCCACTTCTGTATGGATGTCATGGAGCAAAACCAACACAAGACAAGGGCTATGATTTACACAACACATCACAGGAACTAGGATGATGTTATAAGCTTTGTCCACAAGCAAGTGCAGGTGTGCCAGTATTGCATATAGACAACTAACAAGCAGTATCCACTCCCCCACACTCCCACAGCTGCTCAGCTGCCAGGTGCTTCTGTGACCACATCCAGAGCAGCAGGATGGATAGCGTTAACAATGCTATTTCTAACAAAAAAAAGTAACAGACATTTACAGTTTATGTTCCTGGACTAAAGTTATTGCTTCTGGTCAAACAGCAGATGTTTGAAGAAATTACTGTCACTTTGCAACAGCAGTTTTAAAACACAGATGTTCAAAAGTAAATTTGGTTCCATCTTCAGAATGCTTTATCACAGAAGCTATATTAAAATTCAAATTAATGTTGATATTGTCAGTCATTCAGCTTCATCCATCATTTTCAAGCTCATTTTCAGGATGAAATATGTAGGCTCATTCCATTAACAGGTGTGTGGGGGAGAAGATGAAACTGAAACCTGTAAAACTCTGCACAGATATTGTAACAACTTTTGCTCTAAATATTCAAAAGTACCCAGGGAAAGAGACTAGCAACATTTCAGAAAACCAAAGAAATACCAAGTATCATTGCATATAACCCATTCAATTGCTAAACTCTTCTGATACATAGTGGATATTTTGCCAAGCTTTTCAGACCCATAGTTAGGGCAAATAAGTTATGAGCTTTCTGTGAACGTCATTCTACAAGAGATCATATTGCTACATGGTCTCACCAAATAATATTTTCAGTTACTTGGTCTTAATTATTACACATGAAATATCAAAAACCTGGCATATCACTTGCCATTGGCATATGAAGAATAATATCTACACTGTGAAAATCACATTGCAGTTTAGAACTAGAACACATACTTCTAACAAAACTGAAAGTAGGTCGCAGGAATCAAAGTATTTTAAAGCTCATGTCAGACTATGTCAGAAATTAAACCCATACAACTACTGTACATGCATTGAGTGTTACTAATTGACATTTGTATGTCTCTTTTTTGGTGGTTCACTGTGAAACTGAGCCAAACACCCTGAAAGTCACAACCACAAGGACTACACAATTGCTGGGAACAGCTTTCATTTAAAGCATTTTAAAAGCATTAGAACAGTATTACAACATTAAATCATCATATTGTCTATGTACTACAAAAATTGGTTGAACATTTTTAAGTATCAGGGAAGCACATGGATTCTCATCAAAAATTCAAGTTCTGCAGACTTCCATTCCATTTTGTCTGGAATAGATTTCATTTTTTCTATTATACATACTTCACATGAAATAAGCTACAATTCACCAGTTGTTAAGCAACAAGTATCCTGTATTTACCTGTTATTTTGTTCTTTTTTTTTCCCTCTGGTGTAATTTTCTTACTCACTAATGACATAAAAGAATAAGAACTCAAAAATAACAGTATAGTCAGTTGCCTTAAACCAGAGTTGCTCTATCAGTGAGCAAACTGCAGAGACAAGAAGCAGCAGTCAATCGTTCCATAACTTGCCCTACCACAACCACTAATATATGTAGTTGTGTCATTCATAAATACACTACTGTGGCCCACACCATGAATAATCATGCAAGAGGTTTCCTTCCAGTGACTGTGTGTTCTTCATGACATCACCTTTGTGAACACCTGGAATGCAACTAAATTTATGTCACATAGGAGACAGCTGGCAAGACATGATTTTCTGGTACCAGCTCAGGAGTCCCAGCACCAGGCCAAATACAAACATACACTGTCAGCAGGAAGTGTAGAACACCTGAACAAATCAGGTATTTTGCCTATGGATAAATGAGGGCTGACTACTGCTTAACTCCTTAGCAGCTTCAGAATTCCAGAAGGCTTCTTGTTTTCCTTCCATCCAACTCACGTGACAACACAGGAGGCATAGCATAGTTAACTTCCTTCCTGTGTTTAGCAGTTGATTACTCCAGGGCTGATGATGACAAATACAAGTCTACCATATGAGAACAAGCATTTTAAGTCTCACTGCACATTTGAGTGATCCTGAATTAACCTGAGATACCAACTCCAGCATATTTTTATTGGTGTCTGTTTCTAGACATCTTCAGAGATATGCATTATACCCTTTTAGGCAAAATGGTCAGGCATACATGCACATGATAACTTTTTGCGTATCAGAGACCTCAGTGACTCCAGCACACTTAAAAGTATCTGCAACATCAGGACCTTTGCTGCAGTTTCCACGTGAATGCAAGGCTTCTTCAGACTCTCTGCTGAAGATAAAGATTAGAAAAGCAGGATGAATCATTCATAAAGACATAGAAGCTGTAGTTCAATTACAAGCTTAGAGTCTTACAAGTTGTAATTTGACTATCTGCACTGTTGTATTTCCCCTCTGAATCTACACAAAATAGTTGTGGTAGAATCTACACAAGCATCTCCATGTTTTTGTTACAGGGAACACCTTCCAAAGTACACAACAGGTCATGTCACAAATCCAGGGCAAGGTATTCTTGAAGGAGAATGACCAACCTACTCAACTCACATTAAGAAAAACATAATTAAAGCAAGTGAAGAGGTTGGTATATGTATTCTAATTCTCAGAGATCAGAAGTGATTAAAAAAATGGAAACAAAATAAGTGAGCCTGTCAATTTTTAAAAGTTTTTAAACCTGCAAGAAGTTGAAGAAAAGTAATGAAAATCATAGATAATCACTTGTATGTATGATCAGTAAGTTAAATACAGATCACCTGCACTTGAGAAACACATATGATGAAAGATCATAACTCTAAAGATGTAATCTAAACTATATGGAATGTAATCTACAATCTTTGGAGGGTGATGTTGATCAAACAAGATAGAGGGGAAGATGCAGAATTGGTAGTTCCTTGCTAGACCTTATAGCTTGCCAAATCTGCTTATAAAGCTGTGATTAAACAGATTATATAAAGAAATGCAATCACTGCTTGCAAACATATCTTCAATGAACCTCTGTATCTGTATGACTTATGGACTCAACCCATCACATCCACAGCATTTTTCAAATCACCAGAACGCTCCCAGTTAACCTACAACAGAGCCCCCAACACCTTTGACATTCTGGACTGAGGTTTTGCCTAGTCAGTCCTCCTCTTTATTCCCAAGCACAACACCTACTGAGAAACAAAGTTCAGCAAGCACTTTCCCTGCTTCAATTCTCTGAGGTATGGGGATAGTGATGATAACGTTGCCCCACCTCAAAACAGGGGACAAACATACCACAAATTGTCAGACATTTGAGTATTAGCGAGACAGGGAAGACTACTACTAGGGCGGAGTGTCCTATAAGCTTGTGAATGTTCATTAAAAACATATTTTTTATCTAGTTTAAGAAACAAGACAAGGTAATTTAAGCTTAACCTCTTTTGCACAGTTTGAAGTTAGATGTTTTGTTAGTTATTCCATTCTGACAAAAAAGTAAATCCATTTTGTTCATTATGAAACAGATTTATTTGGACTAGAACGACAGCGCCAATTGTTTTAGCAAGTCCATTTACTTCAGATCCTGTAACTGCTCTCTCCAGTCCTTGTATCCACAGCCAGTACCCTAGGAAAACCAAGAGAAGAGGAAAAAACCTCAAAAAAGTAACTATAATCATATTCTCTACCATAAGAATGCTATTTAATGGAGATACCAAGATTATGGACCAAAGTTTTTCCTTGCTCACAACAACAGAGTACCTAGAAATTGTTCAGAATTACGGGAAGCAAAGAATACGTTCAATCTCTGCCTGAAAACTTAATTTGATGTCAGACCTTCAAACCAGCTCCTTCAAATTGCTTAAGCACCAACAGAGTGTATTTCAAGAAATCTGGGTTATTTAAACTTCCACATCCAAGAATGGTTCCCGCGCTAACGCACAACAACCAGCCTACAACCAGCCTACATCGTATTTACTAAGGACGCCCAAATTCGCACCCCCCGCCGCGAGCATCCCGCTCCTAAGTGAACTCCTGGCAAGGGACGTGAGTCGTGGAGAGTTGCGGGCGGCTGGGCCGCGGGAGCCAAGGCCGCACGGGGAGCGGCCCTGCGCATCTTCCCGCCGCCACCGCTGCCCGTCCCGGCCCCGCGCCCGCCGCCGGGACACGGGAACTGTGAGGCCGAGAGGGGCGGCCAGCGCCGGGGGGGAAGTCTGCGGGNTCCCGCGGAGCGGGCGGGCGGTGCCAGAGCCCCGCAGGGCAGCGGGACTGGGCGAGGGGCACGCACCGCCCCGCCCGCCGCCGGGGACGGGGAAAGGAAAGGGGAAGGAGGGGGGAAGGGACGGCCGCGACGGCGCTGCCCGTACCTGCTGTGGCG
>VYXB01003943.1:219642-256638 GCA_013397135.1 Pachyramphus minor | reverse complement strand
GGCGGGGGCCTGGGGTAAACAAGGGGGCGGTGGGACGGGGCTGGATCCGGGATCACCGGCGAAGGGGAGTTCAGTGTATAAAGAGCAATGTCTACAAGTACCTACAGCGGGGAAGCCAAAAGGGCAGAGTCTGGCTCTTCTCGGTGGTGCCAAGCGATAGGAGAAGAGGCAATGGGCAGAAACGGATGCACATGAAGCATGAGGAAGAATTTCTTCATTGTGCGGATGACCGAGCACTGGAACAGGTTGCCCAGAGAGGTTGTGGAATCTCTCTCTCTGGAGATACTCAAGAACCGTCTTAGATGCAATCCTGTGCTCTGTGCTCTGGGATGACCCTGCTGGAGCAGGGAATTTGGACCGGATGACCCACTGTGGTCCCTTCCAACCTGATCCGTTCTGTGATTCTGTGATTATTCAGCTTCTGAAGTCCCAGATGGCCGAGCCACAAAGAGGACCAGCCAGGGGCTGCGTGGGTTCGGGGCTTAAACAGGAATTGCAGGAGACAAATTACACCCTGGTTCTCCTCAGCTCACCTACTCTTGTATAAATTGATGTAGGGTTGGCTCCCCTTCCCATTCTTGGAGGGCGAAGGACAGGTGTCTGTCACCCGTGCTGGATGTCAGTGAACACTGATGGGAGCCCCAAGAACAAATAAAAGCACTGTGAATTGATGATGATGGTTTCCTGCAATAGAACAGAGACAGCTATTGCCACTTCTAAATGGACATTCTGTATATCAGGGAAAATGAACCCTATGGGACCTCACAGATCAATACACAAGTCACCACCAGCAAAAACTGGTTTGGAAGATAGAAGTTTTCATAGACCTACTGTAGGATGTTGTGCCTTGGTATTTCTCTGAAATCAGATGCTATGTGGAGCAAAAGGCCTAATACCATCAGAGATATGAAAGACTTCCCACAAAAGGAAAAAAGAGGAAAATATATTTTTTTGTCAATGCTCATAGCTAAATGAAGTTGCTCTTATGACCCAGACACCTCACGTAGAAGTGTTGCTTTACCTTAGGATAGTACTTTCTGCCTTAGAATAAGGGACCACAACACGCAGAGTACAATGAAGGATGCTCCCATCTGCTGGAGTGAAGGTTATGGAGCACTGGCAGTGCTTGTCAAGTGCGAATTTTTAAGCATATTATGTGTTACTGAACTCACCAACAGACACAGAACACTTGAAACTGAACCAGGAGAGTGAGAACAACAGTTACATGGGAGGCACAAACCTCCTATAGGAATAAAAGGGAAAAATCTCTCAGCTGGGCATGGGGTAAGACTTTGCTGGGTATTTGAAGTATAGCACTTGGAAATGCCAAAAAGGAGACAGATATTTATTTAACTTTGTAGTTGTGATAATCATTATAATGGAGGTACAACAGTAGCAACAGGAGGTACAATCATAGAATTGTAATTTAGATTGGAAGGGATGTCCAGATGTCACCTAGAACAAGCCACTGCTCCAAGACATGGACATTATTACTAATAATTAATCAGAATTTCCCATGTTCCAACTTGGGAAATGTAAAATCAGCCATGATGGTGCATCTCTGAGAAAAGTTCGTACTCCATCTGCTCTGTATTGTCCCATTATTTACTTATATTCAGCCAAGAAGTTTCCTCTTAACCTTTTCTACTCCAAGTTGTGCAGGCTGAGCTCTTAACCTGTCCTTATATACCATGTTCTCCAGCCCCCTGACCATCTTAGTGACCCTTTTGAAGACTCACTTCATAATAACTATGATGAGAAGACCAAAACTGGGCAGATACAAGTGCCATACAGAGGGGAAGGGTTCACATCCCTCTTGTACCTGCTGGCTACATGTTTTCTAATACTGCACATCTCACAACTTTAAAATTCTAAACTTTGACATTAAAAACTATATATTCAGAATTCTCATTTGGCTAATGAAGTTGCTGCAGGTCACTGAAGCCAAGAGGATTTGTTTCCAGTTTACTATTTGATTCAAGCCCCATGGCAGAGCAGTTTTTGAACTGAACAGAAAGCATTTAATTCACAAGTTAACAAGTTAATCAATCTTCTTGTCTGTGCAGATATTTGGTTCTGATTATTTGATTATATTTCTGGTTACTTAACAGATTATTTGGCCTGTAACTATCTTTAATGTTAGTCAGTTGTGTGTGTGTGTTTGTAGATTCTGTATGTATAGATAAATACATGATCTAGCATATACAATGAAAGGTTTATTATTGTTAGACTTGTAAGGGCCCCAGCATGAGACAATCATTAGGAACCAAAAATGTCTCTAGAGTCTTCATTTCTTACTGAGTCTCGTGTATTCTGTAAACATTATTTTATTTATGACTACTTTAAGGTTTTAAGAGAAAAATACATCACTATTACCTGTGTGCAGAGAGGCTTTCATTAGAAAGCCCGTTAAGAAGAGGAAAATGAGTTTTTTAGAAAATCAATGGCCAGGCGAGGGACAAAATGGAATATTTATCATTTTAAATGCGTGCAGTTTTGATTACTTCAAATATATGTTTAAAACTTGCAGTTAAGACAGTTGCTGGAAATCTATCATGATTTCATCTTGATCACTCTAATTGCCTTTTGGCATCAGTGTTTTCATGAAATGGTAAAAGCTCTTAAGGGCAGGAACTTTGATTGTGTAATATCTTTTGTCATTCATTTCTAGATTTCTAGATCCTGTTTTATGTTTTGTAAAGAAAATCCTTAAAAGTTTTTTAATGCAAAATTGAGACCTTGGCATATGATATGTAGGGACTTTTCAAGATGCCGGTAGAAAATGTGTCTGCATTTTGAAAATAATATTTCCTTTACTATTTAGAAATACTGAAAGGTCACAGAATAAACTTGGTTTTGATTCAGATTTTGCTATTCAGGCATTGCAGGCAGGTGTTATTTTTCTTTGTGAAAAAAGCTTTTCATTTCAGGAATTAATTTCAAATATGAAGTCCTGGCTAAGTAACATTTGTAACTCAAATATCATGATAACATACATTTTTAAGTAAATATAACACCGTTCTAAACTAAGATTTCTGTATCATCCTTTCCATGCTTCTTTTTTGCATCTTTTTGCATTTGTAACAGGTGGCAGAGATCCAGAACCTATGATTTATGGATCTTGTGAACTCTTGGTTTGAGTAGGAATGAGCTGGCATGGAAACCATTTTGCATTTGTTGCATGCGTCTGCTACAGGTGCAGAACCTATCTGTAGCTAGTTCTGCCTGATATCCCCAGAGGGCATTTTATAATAATTTATACTTTCGTTACCATTCTACTTCTGCTGTAAATGTTCAAGGTTAAATGCTCCTTCCCTCCTAATCCTGTTTATGTATCCAGTCTGGTCTAGGGTAAGGGCGGGGGGGGAATGAAAGGCAGTTTGAAGATAATTCATTCTTCTCTATGTACTTGGAGCCAAATTATAAAATCATTTATACTGGAGTAAATCTGTGGAAGTGATGCTAAAATCAGTTGAATATAAAACAAAAGAAATGGGTGTCAGTAAATGTCACATAATGCTACATGATACAAAATTTACATTACTTTTATACTAGGTATTTTCTCACCTGATCCTTAAAATCTCCTTGCATCTCTGTTTTAATTGTGGAAATTTATTCATCAATGATAAACCAGTTCGGTATCTGTCTTCAAATTTTCAGCAAATTGGTCCAAGGCACCTAGAGGCTTAAAAAAAATCACTGGCAAAACCTAAACACAAGCAACATGGAAAGAATCTGGTTGTCTTTATAGGAAGAGCTAAGTGCAGCAAGGAAAACTACACTGTTAGAGTGAGGGAGCAAAACAAATACAAAATAGAGCGAGCTAAAACAGCTGCAGTTATCAGTTTTAATAATTCTAATAGCAGAGTCTTCATATCGTCGTATCTTCATACCAGTAGGATGTAACAAAATGTTGTCTTGCTCTGGGAAAGAACAAAATTGGAGATACTGTTTACTGTGAGAGGGTCCTTGTTTTCAAAGATTACTTCAGACAATGAAACTGTATGCAATTCAGTTATACACCAAAATCAATGCGTTTAAAAACAGCAACAAGAAGTAAAAACAATCATATTAATTAATACTGTACTATTAAAAACCCAGGGATGCAGTAAGTAAACAAAACACTGATCACATATAAATAAAATACTATTGTCTACATAATTACTAGAAAGAATATCCTATTTCTACACATTTTAATATTCACAGCATTTAGTGTTTGTCAATTAATTGTGCTCCCAGCTGTTACATTTCTTTCAGACCTTCCGTCAAGGTCTTCTCTTTGGTAAATGTCAACTCTCTGCATCTCTGCAGGATTTACAGATTGCTAAATCTCTGTTCCACCTGTTGTAGTCCATCCTTACCAAACTATGTCTCCCACCACACTGGCTTCACTCCAGCTCTGTGCCACCCTCACCTGTCTTCCACCAAGTCAGTTTTTTAGAATAAAATACAAGCAATATCTTCTCCAATTAAATTAGCGAAATAATGCATATGTTGTATTTTGGATTTTGCTAGAGTCCTAGACCATAACACTTCTGGCTGAAAAGGCATTTTCTCCAGTTCACTTGACAATAGATGAGGCAAAAAACCCAAATCCTAGAGTACTTAAATAAAATTAGTTTGGAAACAAAGGTACACTTTGGTGACTTCTGATACAAATATCAGTCATACCTTCACTTAAGCATATCATCACTTTCAAATCCAGTGTTCTCAGTGTGTTTATTTTATCAAATTCCACACTGCTGATATTTCAAATAAATAAATACAGCTGCTTTAACTACTGAAAGAAAATGGATTAATCACAAATTTCATGTTGTTTCAGAGCTTCTGAAAAGGTCATGGAAGGACAAACAAGGTCCAAGTCTAAACTCAGGTATTCAAGTTGTGATTGCTGGTATCAGATTCACTTGGATCTGATTTCCTTTTGCAGTTTCTGTTACAATAGTGCAAAAAAACCCCAACCAGCTTCAAGTGGGGTTAGGGGGTCTTTGTTCTGAGAGCTATACAGAAATCGATGAAGAAAAAAAGTTCCCAGATGATAAGTGACAAAATACTTAATGTCTTGTACAGCATATCCTTCAAAAGTCAGAAAATACTTAAAATCTTGATATCTCTCTGTCTGCCCAGCCATCAGCTCAGGCTCATAGCAAAAAGGTTTCTTATTTGCCTCAGGTCTGCTTCTGAAACCCACTTTTTCTCAGACATTTTAGCCAGTTACATCTGGCTTCTGTTAAAACTGATTTCACTCCAAGCAGCAGTTTGGAACTTNTTCTCAGACATTTTAGCCAGTTACGTCTGGCTTCTGTTAAAACCTAAACGTCATCTCTTTGTATACTGATTTCACGCCAAGCAGCAGTTTGGAACTCACAGATTTTTCTTTTCTCTCTTATCCATATAGGAAACATACTTTTCACAGAATCGTTAAGGTCATTTCCTCTCATCCTTTCACTTGAGACATGGCAGAAGAGACTGATCCCCACCTCACTACAATCTCCTTTCAGGTAGTTGGAGAGAGTCATAAGGTCCCCTTGACCCTCCTCTTCTCCAGTTCCCAGTTTCCTCAGCCATTCCTCATAGGACATATTTTTAGAGCCTTCACCAGCTCTCTTGCCCTTTTCTGGACATGCTCCAGCACTTCAATGTCCTTCTTTGTAGTGAGGGGCCCAGAACTTGCCAAAGGAGTCACTAGTGCCTTTGAGTATAGAGGGAAGATCACTTCCCTAGTCCTGCTGCCACACTATTTCTGATACAGGCCAGGATACCACTGGCCTTCTTGGCCATCTGGACACACTGGACATCCAGCCAGCTGTCAACCAGCATCCCCAAATCCTTTCTGCTGAGCCACTCTTCCCAAAGCCTATAGCACTACATGGAGTTGTTGGAACTCAAGTGCACGAGCCAGCATTTTGCCTTGTTGAAGCTCATGCAGTTGTCCTTAGCACAGTCTTAGCTTCAGGACTGCTACCACATCGTTTTTCTGGTATTAGGAATGTCAGCTGCTCACAGATCAACTCAGCATGAGCCGAAGAGATCACTTTCCTACCTCATCACTTTCAATGTCTTGTTTCTTTCCATGTCCTGTACCTTCTTCCCAGTGGTTTTTGTCTACTTCTATAATTTGCAAGCATTTTTTTCTCATGCCTTAGGAAATTCCCCATAAATGGAAAAAAAAAAAAGTTCATTGCTCTTTTTTAGAACTAAGAAGGGTTAGCTTCTTTCTACAAAGCAAACTGAAACCAGGGTTGTCCTCAATAATACTGGATAAAGAACATCAGTTTTGGTCTCCAAAATACCAGGATGAAGACTGGTCAGCCTACAAACATGAGCTCCCTGCAGCTTCCAGTATCCTTATCTGGTTCTAACTTATGTAAATCTGGAAGAATTGGTAGCCAAGCGCAGTTTTTGAAAGTAGATAATGTTGTTGTGAAGAGCCTTAAGACTAAAAAGGAATAAGTTATCCACAAAAACTGGCTGTGACTATATACAATTTTAGTGCATTGCTTAGACATAATACATAAGGTCTGAAATAAATACAGATTGAAGTCACCAGGATTTAATTTCTTGGATTACAGAGGCATGGAGTCATAGCCCATGATGTTAGTGACAATAATTATATAACCAAAATTACAGGTGCAAGATACAACAGCCCAACAGACAAAACAAGAATGAAACAAGCAGCTAAGGGAAGAGAAATAAAATATGTTGCATGAATTTCTTTTGTAGATTGTATGGACAACTGTAAGGATGATAGAACAGTCAGCCATGTCTTGCCACTTATCACTCTTTTGGTAAAAAGAAAGATTTTACTAACCCCAAATTCACCCTCTATGAAAGGAATCAAAAGGAGTCCATGTCTTGTACAGACTTCAGGGAAATTTATTAAATTAAGTTTTAAAGGCTGAAAAGAAAGGAAAGAGAGAGAGAGATGTGCATTGCACCTTTCAGTCAGAAGGTTGGTGGCAAGAAAAAAGCAGGTGAAGAGTCAAGGAAGAAGCTGCTCAGAAAAGTGGGACTTTCAGGGATTTTTTCTGCTCTCATAAATTTCCTATTAAGAAAAAAGAAAAGCCACAATCCTTTCCCTGAATTCTATTGATAGCACAAGATAGGCTATTTTCTGAAGATGGACTTTTGTTTGGGGATTATATGCTTTTTTCCTAGCATCTTGATTTTTTTTTTTAAATTTTTTGGCTTTCTACAAAATCCATTTAAAACAAGGAAAGACATGAGTGGTCAGTTTTCCCTCCATAAGACAGGTGCTTGAAAATAATTTCACAGACCTCTGGTGCAGTATAGCAATACAGATTAAAATGATCTGTCTGCAAGCAGATTCAATTGGGATTAGAACTGACTCATGCTGTCCCACCCAGATCATAGGACTAACCCTTTTTTCTATGAAATGTATTGATGGTTATACACATCACTATTAAATATTGGTCTTCTAGGAAGCATGTATAATCTCAAGTTGCATAGAGTTTGCTTTCTTGAAAGAGGCAAGTTGATCAGTATTAAAGAAAAAAAGCTGTGGAGGGGGTCTCTTGCAAATTCTATATGACATTTTCAAGACAATAAAGGTAACTTTATTTTAAGGCCAAAGACGTTTCTTCTGGAAAATAAGAATTAATAAGAAATCATATAATACACTGGGTTTCCCTTTGTGCTAGTAACGTGCAACATGTTCTCTTAAGAAAAGACAAAATTGATGTTATTAGAGGATTCCCATCTGAAGACTTGGCTGAGATGGAAGCATCACTGATAGAGAGAAGAAATATATCCTCAGGCCTTCTCTGAAACATGAACAATGTGGGCGTGGTGGTACATAAAAGATAGAGTTCAGAAGGGGCCTGTAGGCTTAAGCTTCATAGAGTCACAGAATCATTGTATCTTTAACTGTGAGGTGAATGGGGTTCACGTGAGTGATTTGAAATTCAGTTTTTCCTCAGTCATCCTGTTCAGCTTCTTGTGTACGGCAAGGGGCCTTTATGCCAATATCTCCACTCCCTTGCAGTGGGTACAGCATGAAAGGTTTTTGGCAGAGAGCTCAGGCAAGAACACAACTGAAGACTTTGAAAAACAGAGCCTGTAGCATGGCCTAACTGTAAGGGAGTTTGTGGACTTTCATTCAGTTACCTTTGTTCAGTATATATGAGTGTGTACATATATCTATCTATCTATCTGTCTACACATGCTAGCTAAGAAACTTAGCTAACTAAAATGACCACTTTCTTCTAGTATTACAAGTTCTAAACTTTCAACCCTAACTTGGTGAAATGAGAAGGTCTTCATCAAATGCCTTCTAAAGAATAGGTCTTCCATTTATAACTGCCTCTCTCATATCAAACCCACTAGGAGAGTAAAAACAGCAATTATTTATAATAACTTTATTGGGTATAATTTCCATCTGTCTTTGAAAGCTCTGCCTGCTGTTTTCAGGCTGTGCATGTTAAACAGAAGTGCTTACACTTGACCTTGCTCTTGATCCACTCTTTGTGCGCAGCAGTGCCTTTCTTCTTCTGAAAGATAGGTACAATTTGTGTCCACATAAATTATACTGTACTTGCTATTAACATTCTTTTATCTGGTAAATTACTTACACTGATTATGTTGAAGACTGTTCTATGAGCTGTTGATAATGCAGGTCTATGATTTGGATGTAATATGTCATTCTTAATTTAGGACAGGGCTGAAAGGAGATGACAGCTTGCTATAACATATGCAAAAAATCAGGTCCTGGCCACATGCAGTCAGGAAAGGATCCACAGTAATATTTGTAACAGAAAGCGTGTTCAGCCTTGGCATTCTGGCTAAATTCCAGCTTCAGTAATTATTCTGTCTAAGTCTTCCTACATTTCCAAATGGCTGATTATAAGATAATAAGAAAGAAAATTTCTTTCATGCCTCAGATTCATGGAGCTCTTTGGCATAGGTAACCTCCATCCTGTACTGCATTGCAGAAGTAACAAACAGGAAAAATTAGATATAGTTCTTTCTCTTAACAAATAGTTAAGACTGAGCTAAGATTCATGTGATTTGCCTTGCCCAGTCAGCCATAAGACTAGAAATGATTGCACTACTGATTTACCAAAAGATACGGAGTTTTGCTCTGGAGTAAGTGTGCTGTGCATTCAGGGTAAACGGGACCTGTTAGTAGATTAGAATACTGCAGGGCTGCACCCTCTCAAAGAGGGGAGAGAGGACAGGAGGTTTCTATTCTTTCTTTTGTGCAATCCCATCTCTTAACAACAGGTTCCAAGTGACTGCTGATTTGTCATTGAATAAATCTCACAGCACATTTATGGTGGTGGTATCACATCTTTTTTTCACGCGAGAACCCAAAGAAAAGTAGAGGGAACGAGTATAAGTAGTAAATAAATGGCAAAAAGTAGAAAGACACCCAAACGTATTGGGTAAATTGCTCTGCCTTCTTGTCTGTTTCTGCACAGTGTTAAGGTCTTCTTTGAAGGTTCTTAGCATGTTTGCTAATTTAAGAAAATTAAGATTAAGAATGCTATTCTTGTACAGTTTGGCTGCTCTGAGCACCCATTACTGAAGAAGCCTCCTGCATTTCATTTGCTCAAAGACTATGCTTTTTCCCCATCACTAAAGAAAACAGTAGGACGTTAAAGGCAGATTTCTTCCATGAAGTGCAAACTTCTCACACTTCTGTAAGCTAAGATTTTATTTTTCTAAGACTAGATTTTTTTCAAAGTAATGCAAAATTATTACAAATAACCAAAAAAAAAAAAGTTTTTTTTAATCTGCATATTTCTGAACCCTTTTTTGTTATGATACTAATAATAAACACATACATATAGGGTCTCTCAGTATTAAGCTTATTCCTATAAAGCCATATGACAACAAACACAATTGCTCTACATGACCCAAAACCCTCCTTGCTCTTTTTAATGCAGTTCAGCAAAAAGATGTAGCCTCAAAGTGCCAGTCTCATCCTGTTGCTGCACAGATCTGGCAATCAGTGGATATTCAGTGTCTGGATCCCAGGAGGCAGGAAACAGCTTTGCAATGCTGAATTTTGTACTATTGTTATTTTTAGAGTTTCAGTGTACTGCAGACATTTGCTTATATTCTTCTTCTATTTTCCCTGTGAATGAACTTTTTTAAAACTAAATATCCATTTTTCTGAGGAAAGATTTTTAAAATATCTTGTTCTAAAAAAAGTCCATGTAAACATTCACAAACCACTGCGGACTCTGTCTTGTTCCAGTTGCAGTCCTGCAATATTGAAACCACTGAGTATTTTGCTAGAAATGTTTGTTCTTATGGTTTATGTTACCGTAAGTCATTTTTAAGCTGTACAGAATGTAGAGCACAGTGTTCCACCCTTCCATAGTTTTACGATGGATAGCTAAGATATCCCTCCTAGTTCTTCATTGGTTAAGGAGAGCCAACAGGATTCAGTCCATGTAACTAAAGGACCATTCCCAGTATTTCAACTACTTCCATCATTCACATTCAAGAGTTAAGGCAGCTATTAGCTGGTCTGTGCTCTCTTATCTATCCCCAAAACCTGCCCTACAGACTTGTGGTTTGGCACGTTTTGTGGACCTATTTGCTTTGTTTGCAAATCTGCTCCTTAGCAACTCTCCCATAAGAGCTCTGTTGCTTTAGTGTGTCCTCCAGTAACTGGGCCAGAGAGAACTCCCACTGATCTTCTATGTGGAGTTGATTAAACATTACCTCTGAGGGGTAAAGGTGCTTATTTATGAAGAAGGAATCAAAAGACAAGATGCTAATTGACCATATTTTACTTATACTTCTGTGCAAGCAGGCAAACCAAAGTATCTTACTTCCTGCATGCAGTATATACGCACACCACTACCACATACAGATTCCCAGTTCTCTGTATGGTCAATATACAAAGAAAAGGCAAGACAGAAGAAGCTGAAAGAAAGGTCTGACTCCTCTTGTCAGCAGAAGTTCTGCCTCCGCAAATGGAAATATTACCTTAGTCCCCTTCTGGATCAAGGAAAATATGACACAAGCTAGGCTTATCAAAGGCATACAGATAAAATTGTTTTGATGAAAAAGTGGATTCTCAAATAGATATTTTGAAAAGTCTATCCAATAGTTAAAAGGAAAGAAATTAAGTATTTTTCTAAGAGCTTTGAGAAAACTAAAAGAAAAATCAAACTGTGTTCAACCACATTATCAAAGTTTCTGACAAAGACTAAAAAAAACTGAGTGAAGCAATTTTAGGTTCACTAAGATGCTTCTGAGATAGCACAGCTGTTTCTCTGTGCCACACTGAGCTTTTATTGCAAAGCCACAGTGTAATGTAGCAGATCTTCTAAATGGCATTAAAAAAAGCCCTTCTCCTCAAAATAAAAATACGGACAGCCTAGACAAGAACAAGCTAATTTTATCTCTTTATCAATTAAGTTTCCAAGAGTACATGACATAGAATAAGTTTATTTTTGTCTGATGATGCTGAAATCCTCATTGGGTTTGTTTGCTGTATTACTTGTGATTGAATAGTTAAGCATACAGTCTTAGCAATAAAAAAATCTTGTTTAAAATGTTTTCCCTACATGTATTTTTAAATTATAAAAACAAATAAGTTAGGCCACAGAATGTATGGCAGGTGACCAACGGATGTGGTAGTTAAATGAAAGTCTCCTGAGCTTGGTGCGACAGACAGCTGAAGTACCTGTGCCATCATATATTTCATGTAAGAAAAAGATGAGGCACTTTGGATCATCACATCTGCAGTGAAACAGTAATCTTGAAAAGTACATTTTGAGTGCAAGAACTACCTTTTCAGCTTATTAACTTCTACAGGTACTTTCCGCTCATCAATTGTATAAAGGATATTAATTGATGTAGGTTGCTTCTTAAAGACACAAATACTTGGTTAAAGATATATAGATATGTATTTTTATGAACATCCTCTTTGAACCAATTCATCTGTTAGGGCTTTGAAGCATCCCAATACCATTATCAGCTGTTGTATTTAATCAGCCCCCACATTATTTATCTCAGTCAGTGATTATTTATTTTTGATTCAGAGACTTTGTGCTAAAATGGATTAAATTTTAATATCAACAGTGTAAATGAGTAGCTGAGAACAATAAAAATTTCCTTTCTGTCATAACTCAAAAATATTTCCACAGGCATCCATTATTTTCAATTCTAAAGGGGTTTGGTATGTAGCTTTTCCAATTCTTCATGAAACTAGATAACATTTACTTATTCCAGATGTTGCCTGCTATTAAAAATCAGAAACAAAGCAACATTATGAGATTATTATTTTATTTCTGTAGCATCTTGCACTGGGTATTATGCTTGCCTTTCTTTGTTTCAAATAATGTAATTAGTTCTCTTATATCAAATCATGATGTAAGCCAAACTGTGTAACTATGTAGTATTTTTATTATTACTACTGTCATAATTTAATGTCAGTGCATGACCGAGAATCTGACTCAACACAAAGGCACATGCAAGAGGCAATAAGCTGCATACAAACAGAAGAAAACCTATTAACATTGCAAAGTTTTTTGAGGTCTGCCTTCTTTAAATTACACAGTTGTTGAACACATTCTTTGGTGCTAAAACACATCCAGTCTTTCTTTTTGCCCTATGACCACTTCTGCAGGCAACCAGCATGACAGATCAGACAGGTTTCAGAGTTGTCAAGCTTCATCCTAGTGGAAAAGTGAGATTGCACATGGTTTGGATACTGCTGAACACATCCCTCCTGTCACAACTGGCTCGGCTCTCCCAGGCTGTTCAGTTCATGGTACCCAATATTGTTGTAAGTTTTCCAGAAGTGGTAACCAAGAAATACCATGAGTGCATGTGCTTTATCTTCATTCTGGTGAAGAATTTTCAGAACCTCTTCAGGTACTTTTCCAGTTTCCTATGGTTTTCTCCCAATGAATTTTCCTTTGGTTGCAATTGCTAATTATTATATCCATTTCTTTGAAAAATAATTAGGATTAAAAAAATTCTTTAATAACTGTATATCGTAATTAAAAAATTCTACCCTTTACAAGTATGAAACACTTAAAGTGAACTTCCACAGGTAATGCTGGCTTTTGCTATTTTTCTCAACCTAATGTAATCTAAAATAGCAGCAGTTCCTTGATCTTTTCTCTTTCTAATCTGCTCTTCTGCCCAATTGCTCTCCCCATTAAGGACATTTTTCTAATAGCAAGTCTAAATGTTTCCTCTCTTAGTTTCAGGCCATTGCTCCTTATTCTACCAGAAAGTATTTATATTCTGTGATCATTTCTCCCTTGAGTCTCAGTGTTTTCTAGGCTGTATAAATATCAGAAGCGACCACACTGCAGGATATCACTGCATGTGCTGAGGTACACCAGTCCTCTAGATGGTTCGTATCATGCAGGGTGTAACACATGCTCCAAGGCAAGCACTATAAGTGTTTCTATGCTTTCCAGGCTCTTGCTTTCACTGAATCCTCATAAATGCTTGCACTTTGAGGAGCAGGATTCTTTTTATGCTTGTCAAAAAAACCTCCAAACCAAATTATTAATTCCCTTTCAAAGTTGCACAAAGAAAAAAACAAATAAAACAACCAAAAAAATCCCCAAATCTCAGCATTTCTCTATTAGTCTAATTTGGCAAGACAAAAAATAGCATCATCGTTTGACTTCCAAAGTCACAGAGGCTTAAATGCAGCTCTGTACACTTTATGACAACATTAAGTTACACTAAGCACAGACCATTTTTTTCTTAAAACTCCTGGCTTAGCTGTCAGGCAAATCATTAGACTCTCCACGCCTCTTCTTTCCATGCTAACATTCACCTCTGACACGCTAGTTCTACTCTCCCAGGTTATGTGGATGGAATTCTCTCCTCCATCCTGCCCCTGAATTCATTACTAAATCTCAGGCATCCTTTCTGTCCTTAGTCTGAATCCCCTACTCTCTCAGTCAGAGTCTATCCCAAGGCCTTCCAGTTTAATCTTTCAGATCTTTACCCCATTTAATTTTCTCCTTACCATCCTAGTCTGGACCCTTGTTCTTTCTCCCTTCTATTCCATCCAGGCATTTTTCTCCTTTGTACATGGGAAGCCTTAAAAGGGCAAGAAGGGATGTGCCTGATCTCATTTTTGGTACCACAGGATCCAGGAAGAACATCTGTAAAAAGCTAGAGCACACTCGCTGCAGAGATGCCTTTCCATGAATGCAGCAGCCAGCCTAACAACTATGCAAAGAGCATATGAAGACAAACATTTTCTAAAGACTTATGATGAGGCCACATCTGGACAGTTAATGTGCAATAATGAAAAAAGACACATCCCTGAAAGAAAATGCTGCAGTGCCACACCGGGCCTCACATCACTTTTCCTAGCCGTGTCCATAAGGACATCACAGTGAAAGAATTCTACTTACAGTTAACATGGGGAAAGTGATGTGCTTTCCCTAATCTCATTTTCAGAAGCAAAGGAAATGTTTTTGCAGTGAGCAAGCAAATAAACCCCACTTTCTCCAAATTCTCCATGGTACATGTTTTTGATTAAAAGTTTAGTAAAGTTGTAGACAACTGATAGTAGAATCTTTATACCACAGGGACAGGCCATCCTTCACTAGAGGCTAGCTTAAAAAAATCCCTTAATATTCTCATTTTTTTTAGGGCCCACTTCTTATATTATTAATCTGTATTTTATACAATTATAGAATAAATATATTTTTACTTATATAATTCTATTCTATATCATTTTATAGATTATTTTAGATAATCTTTAGCAAAAATTAACACAAAAGTCCAAAAGACTTATTTGATATGTACATAATTGGAGGTGAGTGGAAAATCTGATTTGGGTGGTCCTCCATTTCAGTATCATGATCTTGGGTGGAGAATTCCAGCTGTAGGTACGGTATTTTTAAACAGGTGGTGCTGCTATCTAGGTTTCCTATCATACTTATTCACACAGAAAGAAAACAGCAGCAATGATAATCCATAAAGTTAAATATTTTAGTATGCTGTCTTCTGAAACAGATTTTTTAAAAAATTATTTGTCAGCTAACTTTCCTCTAGGTCACATCACTTAATTGTTAATCGCTTTATGCTTGAAGTTACATTCACACGTATGGAATTAGGCAATTGCTCAATTATGCCTGCAAAGCAGTCCATCATATGTGTTTTTATCCTATCCTCTCCTACCTCCTCTGTGATCTTTGTATTTCTGAAGATGAGTAGGATCTCTTTTACAGGTAGAAGTCTAATTTGAGGGGCATTGGATGAGTTTGGACAACCAGAACTATTAATTTTGTGTTTCGTCTATAAGGGAACCTACTTCACTTGGAGATCATTTTTTTCCAATTCACTTCCTTTCCCTGGAAGTCACCGGTTGCTACATGGGTGGATAAAAAGCTTTATCTTTCACCCTGGGGAGCTGACTGGAGCACTGATCTGATACTTAGCCGAGTGTCATCCTGGTTACTTAGAAACTAGCCTAATCCTTAATTTTCTGGCCTAGCACAAAGCATAGATTAGATACAAGCACCTGTGTGCATCCAGCATACACCAATTGATCACGTAGGAAAAAAAGAGTAAAAGGGAGGATATAAAATCCACTGTACCAGATCACTTATGCACCTAACATTCTGCAGCATGCAATGGGCAGATGAGCTGTATAAACCTAAATATATATATATGACTGCACCCTGATCGCTATGCAAAGTATGTATGTACCCTGTTCTTTCCAGCTCTCACACTTCCTTCAGCATCTTGCAGCAGGGATATTTAGTTCCCATCTTTCTTCTTCCAGAAGCAAATCCCTCTTTCTTCAGCTTCAGTTTCCAGGAGACTGGTCAGGCACCAGACTGCTG
Organism: Pachyramphus minor; assembly: GCA_013397135.1. Taxonomy (NCBI): domain Eukaryota; kingdom Metazoa; phylum Chordata; class Aves; order Passeriformes; family Tyrannidae; genus Pachyramphus; species Pachyramphus minor. Next base: position 240,826 of record VYXB01003943.1, on the reverse strand, counting down.
AACCACCAGAGGGAAAAGTCCTTGTTCCCAGCAGAATCTGATTTCATTTACAGAAGAAGTGCTGCTCTCCCTGACTTATTTGGGGCAGCTCTACTTCCTTCAAAATTTTATTATCTTTGGCAAGAAAAACCCTTTCACAGCAGATGTTTATGGATTTGTGCTAATGACCCCCTTGGCAGCTTTCTGCAGCCTTGGAAATTGTCAGCAAGGAACAATTGAAGTCCTGGCCAAAAATCAGATGACTGGATAGCAAACATTTAGATATAGAACAAGATTGTTATAGGCAAAAAAATAAAAAAGAATACTCAGAATCAGGACTTTAAGACACCCAGCAGCAACCACCTGCCCAGCCTGACTATCAGCAGCATAGACCGGGAAGCACCTGTGCTGGAGAAGCTGACAGAAAGCAGAGACCTGGGAACTGATGTACTAATCAACACTATTAAAAGGCATCCACCTGTGCCTTCTAAGATTTATACTTTTCAGAATGGGGCCCAAGAACTGATAAAGATAGAGGATCACAAGACCAGCTGTTCCAATGAGCAGGTGGAAATTTGGATTCAATAGACATTTGAACTGAATCAGGCTTAATTAACACCTTGGCTAGAAACTAAATCTTGAGTTTTGAGGAAGATATGGAAGATTTGGCTAAAGATCAGAGAGTAGTCTATAGGATTGAGTCTAGCCATTGGAGAATATTGCCTCTTTAAACAATGCTAATATTTGCTTGTACTGAATCCGTGTTTCAGTTTAGTTCTCTATCTCCTCCTAAATGTAGATATTATAAAATATGCAAATAATTAGGGATAATGGTACAGTCTTTGGGTGAGGGAATATTGTTATGTCACTATGGTTAGAATTAACTAAGGGCCTAGTCAAATGAAGAATACATAGGAGTATCATAAACTGTTACGTTGTCTTTGTCTTTCCTAATTAAAAATTAATACTTTGATCCAATAGTTCATTAAAACAAATTTTAAAAAAAAACATGAATTTCACCACTTTCTTCCCCCTAAGCAAAAGAAGAAGGGGTCCTGAATTGTCCACTGTAAAAGCAATTGTGGCAGTTTGGGTTATTGCCACCCCCACACTTTCCTCAGCTACATCTTGCCTTCAGTCCTTTACAGGCATTATAAATGTCCCCATAAAACACACTGTAAAATACACACACCCCAAAATATGTGCATACTGTTTTTATATATATAATACCAGATAAGAAAAATGCTGCTCCAACTGTCACCTTGTGCATAGTTCACTTTCCTAAAAACAGACATCTTTTTTTTAAGATGTCCAAGACCTCTACAAGGGCCCAGCAAACATGATACAGGGCTAGAAGAGGTCTATGCATTTCTGAAGTGGTGGCCTAAGGGAGATATGTGAGACCATCTCAGATGACATTATATTCATATATATGGGACACAGAATCAAGGCTCTCATGTCCTAGTAAATGCCACTTCTGATCATCTTGGCCACAAGGATGAATTAACACAAGCATGTTCGCTACCTCTTGGGTTGGCAACAGCCAACTCAGACTTTTCATTAGGTTTTTTGGGTGCTATCATTAAAAAAAAAGAAAAAAAAAAGGATTTCAACATGTTATTGAAAATTTCTTGAAGCTGCTGCTTCTTAGTTTAGACATACTTCTGTGTCTAAGGGAATGGACAAGCTACTGTGTAAGGCTCTCATTCAAGAGAGGACCAGAGAAACTAGACAAAGCTTCCTAATTAAGCAGATCTTTGCTTTATCATTCAGCTTTGCCCCTCATAAACTACAGGTCTTGTCATTCACTTACATCCTCATTATTGATAGAATTTCTTTTATCTCTTTGGTTTGAAAAGTTGACATGTTGATTTTCTTCACAGAGGTATTTCAAGATGAGTAGCTGTTGAGGAAAAAGGCACTGTAAATAAGCTTATTTTGAAAAATATGGAAGAGGCTGTCCCTAACATAATTCAGAAAAAATATACAAACCTCACCTTTAGTAAGATTTTGCAAGATTTCCCCCAAGCTAGCATTCCCAATGTAATAAAATAAAAGGGACTAATCTTTTTCTTTATTAATGAAGTAGTCTTCATCCTCATTTCCCTGAGACTGTCATCTTTGCAAGCCTTTAGGAGCCTCACAGAAATTTTTCCTTTTTTTTTTTTTTTTTTTTTAAAGTGTTTAGTGACCTATGACAGCTGGACATGGAATTCTCTGTTTTTCCCTAAGAAAGTTCCTATTACAGAAGAAACATTTTGACAGCAAAAATTCCCACACTAGATAAAAATTATTATCCACAAATATATAAGCTTGCAAAAATAAAACTGTCAAATTATTCATCAACTCACACAACAGAATCAGTCACTGAATACTATTTTCTTTAATTCCCTAAGGGATTTTTAAGACAAAATTTTTTCCAGCATATAATGCCTATAAGTAGTTGTTCTTAAAGCAGTCTGCATAAATTACTTTTAAGGTAGCTAGAGAAAGAATAGGACTTTTTCTTGCAATGCCACATTATTTCCAACAAACAACTTCAGTTTGTACCAGAAAACAAAAACTGCAATAATACACAAAAGTAGTATTTTAACTACATAGGTTAGCTTACTTTAACAAAATGTTAAGTTCATGCCCATTCCACTTATCACTTTGAATAGGTTTATATTGCTGTGGAAAAGTATTAGAGAAATGATTAGCTCTTGAGAAATGTAGAGACCAGACACCAGAATACAATTTTAAAAGCAGAATTTAATAGACGATGATATGTGTTCTGTTCAAATTCTAAAGAGATTTCCCATAAGGATTGCATGAGCTACTGAAATATTATCCACATTTTACAGGAGATTCAGCTGCATATGTGGTCAGAAAGGACATGCATGTGGCTGGAGCTCTTCACACACTGTTGGTCTTTTACCAATTCAGGGCAGGATTGTAAAGGCCTGTACTGTAGATGTCTTCCGCTCATCTAGTTGAGTATAGAGTCAAGACCATACAGGTGCTAAATGTCAGACATTGCACCCAATCAGTACCTGTTTCCCATGACTGAAGGAGTCAGTCTGAGACAGACTGAGCTGAGATATAGCTGTTTATGCTCTGTACTTCTAGATTTAAGCAAAACGTGCTGTTGTGCATCTTCCATGTGTGACTTTCTGGAGAAGGAGGCATGTAATGGTAACAACCTTCTTCATCATCCTGCTCCTCACTGCTAGGCTTTCCTCCATTACTTTTCTTTGCTTTGTGTGAAGGAGTCATTGCACTCAGCAACACTACCAGTAGACCCAGGGGAAAAGACCTTGAAAGCTGAATAACTGAAATGGATCTTGATTCCATGCAGATCTACCTAAATAAAGCTGTGATTATTAGTTATGCTAAACACCAATGGGTCTTCTGTGTACCTCCAGAACAATGCTGAAATATCCAGCTGTGAAAACTTTGTACTACATCCTTCTGGTCTGTGGAATGAGGAAGAAATAGTTTTGTGACCTGTTTATAATGTTTAATGCTCTAATTACATCATCTTTCTTCCAAGAAACAGATAGCCACATCTCATACTGCCAGTTTTACCTAAAGAAAGATATCAGAACTATAATTTTAATGTTTGTATCTCATTAAAAAATCTGTTTTCTTTTTTCTTCTAAGTTACACAGAAGATTGTTAGACTGTAGCATCTTTCCAGCCTCTGAACCTTCCTCATCACTTCTTATTTTCCCCATTGACTTTAGTGGGAGTTTTGGACTTTTCTAAATTAACTGTAAACATTCAGCTAAAAGACCTAGACAGCATTGTGTGTGGCTCAAATGAAGCCATCTACTCAATGTGCAGCCATAAGTTAAAAATGAAAATAAATCCACCATCAACAAAACCAGAGTGTTTTAGGAAGTATTAGGAGATGGAATAGAAGACACTTTATAGAAGACATTTATCATATGGTCCTATAAATCAATAGTTACCCTTCAGTTTTGATCCTGCTTACTGTCTGTCAGCACTTCTCACAAAACAAGGCAGAAATACAATAAACTGAAAGGACTTACAGGCAAGTGATCGGAGTCCAGGAAATAATTCCACATGGGGAGAGAATAGGTCTGTTTATGAGGCAGACAAATAAGAGGTGACATGATATAATTAGCTTAATATCATTATAATCCTAGCATACCAATGTAAATTCTAGCAGTCAGTTACTCCTTATCATTAAGTTGCACTACAAAATTGAGGAGACACCCTATAAAATAAAAATAACACAGCTGACTGGCAATGTTTCTACAGTGTATGCTTTGGATCTCCAGGTCAAAAAATACTGTTGTGGAAAATGCTTTGTAAAATCAAAGGAGATTTAGAAATACATATAAACTAACCCTTCCTACTAATCTGTTACAATGAAAGTTGGTGAGGGACCAACGAACCCTCACTCTCTGAGGACCCAAATCCCTTGTGCTTGCTCACCAGTGGGGTGCCATATCCAAAGAACTTAATTCCTTGAGATTAATTCCTTACTTAAAAAGAGATCTGGCTTAAAAGAGCAATTGGTGCAATATGATTATAATAATAACCAGCGCATGTGGGCTCTGAGGACAACTGTCTGGCAATTTTTAAACTGGGTAAGCTCCCCTTCACTCTGCAGTGAATACACATCCATGAGGTTGGGCATTCTGCCAGATCTAAGCATACCTTGAAAACTGCTAAGCATCTAGTGGAAAGTTCCCCGCCCATGGCAGGGTGGTTGAAGGTAGGTGATCTTCGATGTCCCTTCCAACCCAAACCATTCCATCATCCTATCATTCTATGAATTTGATCAGACATCCCTAAACTTAACTCTAAACAACTCAGAAAAAACTCTGCCTGCGTTATCAAAGTAAGATGCATTCCCTCTGATGGGAGTCATGTCTAAACAATGCTTGCACTTCCCATCATTCAACTTCCTATCCATCTGAGCAGCTGTACCACAGAAACCATTTTAGCTTCAGTTAAGCCAACTGAATAAGGTGATGACCGCTAACAAGTGGCCTTGTCCTTGTGCTAACTTATTTGGTGTGTACCTCAGGATATTTCCATATTACTGATGTACAGGTCATATTCATGTGAAAAAAGCCTATAATCAAATGGACTACATATATATTTCCATGTGCATATAAGCATATTCCATGAATAAAGGTTGCAAACAGGAATTATGGTTAGTATATATGCTTAAGCAGGTCTTGCTTCTTAATTTGCCTTCTGATGCCTGTCTCAGGTAGCTAAAATTTAGCCATGACACAATGATATGAGAAGTGACTTCCAGGACATTTTTCCTTCTTTTTCCCCTTGAATGATGTTTTTAGTATGCATTTTTCTTCTGAGTCTTACTTTAGGAATTACATGAAGGTATCACATAGAGAAAGATACCCACTATTATAGGATGTTTTATTTCCAAATTTTGCTGCTCCATCATAAAGTGTTCTAGGTGGATTTCTTTTAATTTATTAATTTCTGAATTGCTGAAAATACAGTAATCTTACTTTCACCAATCCTGTGCAAACATACTTGCTTCATCAGGAGTTAAAATCCGTCCATATGCCTCTTGCCTTGTACCCAAAGTCTGGATGAGTAGTGAAATGCACAAGAAAAAAACCAATACATTGAAATATCTGTTTCATAGCCATGAACATCTGTCTCCTCTTGAAAAGTAACATAGTGTAATCTGGATATATATTCCCATAGTGGAACTTTGGTAATTCAGATTAGAAGCAATTCTTGATGTTTTAAGGAGCTTTTTATTACAAAAACAATTACACAACCCACCAGCACAGTACACAAAAAGGGAAAAGTAGAAGTTTATTTAGCAAGAAGGCTCCTGACAGATGCCAGCACAACTGGGGGAGCTAAATTGGCTTTTATCAATAACTCTTTCATCCAGCTTGTAAAAAAGCCTTCTGGGTCTGAGCCCTCAGCTATGCCCCAAGCATATTCAGGCATACCAACCACCCCAACATTTCATGTGTGGCTTAAGCATACTAGTTCATCCACGTTTTCCCCAAAGCTTTTTTATCTTTCATAACTGCTCTTCGTTATTGCTTTATCTCCTGTGTAGCAAGTATTGAGATGAGAAGATAATTTTAATTCCAATCCTACATCCTATGAAGTTCAGTCACTTTTGAGCAATGTATTTTTATATTTTGAGCAAGGAAATCCTTGATTTCCTTGGGCTGAGTTGTTCAGCACCAGCATATATATATGTCCAGGTTTTAACACAAGAACTGAAAGTTTAATGTTTTTGCACATGGACAGGATTGCCTTGAGTGTCCTGACTTCCAGTAAAGTCTCTAACTTCCCTCATACTTCCTTTTGTCCCTTTCTCCATACCGAAGAGTGACAGGCACAAATCCCTACCTTGATTTTCATTCAAGTTTAGTTCAAATTGGTGCATTACCTTTGGATGGTTTATTTCACAGTCATTGTCTGGTATGCTTCCTAGCCTGGAACAATGCTCTGCTCTGAACTCTCATTTTTTTAAACTCCACTGATCCCATTTCTAAGTAAATTTAAGCATAATTTTTAATTAAGGAATAATGTAAATATAGGTCAGGTTGCATTTTTACAAAACTGTAATGTGTAAAAGACATTCATCTTATAGACAATACCTTTAAAAGAAGTCAAACTTGTATGAGCTATTGAAAATAAGAAGTTTAAGATACCCATTTATTCCCATAGCAATGTACACTCTCTGTTTCAGCACAGTTGTCTTCATGAGCAGCCTTTTGATTTAACATAATTACTAATTAAGTTAATACTTAAAAATACATGAAATACAGCTGTTTGACTCAGGTTTGCTTAAATTGTCTTTTTTAATTTGCCTAAATCTAATAATTATAAATATTTGGAAGTCAGGAAAGTAATAATTTATTACATAGAAGGCCAAAGCTTACTCGGTTACAATTGCAAACAGACTATTAGTCTTAAGTGCAGTTGTGGAGTTGCAGCTGAGAAAAGTTTTGAACTGTACATAATTTTCTACAAGATAATTTTCCTGCTATTAAGAAGCATAAAATGGCAAATCGTTTACTGAACCTTTTAAAAAAAATTGTACTGAATCAAAGTTTCTTTGAATCTCTATTAATCCATAAACTAGCCTCTTATTTTGTACTGAAACTGGCCAGCTGTGCTTTCAGTCATACCAAATCAGGTGTGGCTGCTGACTGTCCTAGACAACGAGACATCTCAGCTCATATGGCTTGTTTCCTCATAAAAATGTTGAATATTATGATTCTACTATTTTATATGTTTAATTTTAAATTAAAGCAGGATAAATTCACTTTTGTTTTTTAAAATTTGCAACCATAATCTTCTAATATCTCATTTTTATTCTGCTTGACACATTTTTTCGGGATGCTGAAAGGAGCAGGAGGAAAAATAGTCCACCAATAATCCACAAGGTAGCCATCGCCAAGATTAATGGTCTCACTGAAATCTGTGAATACATTAAATAGTATTTTTCCAATCTCAGTGATGTAAACAAAGTTTATGCTTCAAGGAGGCCACAAGGCTGAGTCAAACAGAGAACATAGGACACACAAAACACACAGAGGAGCAACTCGTTGGAGCTTTTTGTCCTTCTTCTCTGTCATACAGGATCAAGGGATGGAGAGGGCTGACCTGCTTCTCCCTGCAGTTAATGGGTGGGCTACTGGGGTCCTCCTCAGCTCCAGCTGAGGTAACTGGCTGCCTGGCTCTACAGTAAAAGAGGGAGGAAGTGAAGGAAGACAGTTTGGCTGGCATCAGTGACATGGAAGTGGACATAGCAAAAAAAAAAAAAAGAGTGAGATAGGGCTGCATGGGTCAGAGAAGATATTGAGACAGTGTAGAGTAGGTAAAGGGGAGAAAATTACAATGATAAAAATGAAAAGAGCCTGATTAGGAAAGAAGAAAAATAGTAGTTGAAGTAAATTTGTATTTATATTTTCAGTAATGTTTAGATGTAATGGGACTCAAACAAAAGCAGAAAAGTCTGACCATGGGTAAATATAGACAAGTAGATCTGATCTACAAATGAAGTAAATAATTACAGTTCAAAACCAACCACATAGAAAATGCAATAGCAGAATAAGCACAATGCTTTTGGCTATTTTCTCTGAGCACCACTGCTGTTTTATTGACAGTCAGGATATCTTCAAACATGGAAACTCCTTCCTCCACATCACAATTATAAGATGCTCGCAAAGGCTAAATGGAGTTAACTATGCAAAGCCTTGCAAGTTGAAGGCAATGTTTTGATCAATGGGGCCTGAATTTGGAAAGAGCAACTTGATTTCAAGTCAGCTGAAATTTTAAAATATCCTGAAAGAAACAACCCATTGCCCTGAAATGAGTAATTAAAAAAAACAAAAAAACCCCCACATTAATTTTTCAGCATCTCTGAAAGCTTATAATATGAAAGTGTGTAAATAAAAACTACACATATTGTTTCAGTTAGAATAAACTAAGTATTTGGAGCAAAACGTCAGTTCTTTTTAGCTCAGCTTTGCTTATGCAAAATGGTCAGCTATCTGAAAGGCAAAAAGAATTGCCACTGAAGGAAAATACTGCAGCTGATACATGACACCTCTGCACTGGAAGGGCAAATAATAGCAGAATCTGAAAAATAAAATGAAACTATTATGCTTTTTTGTGGTAAGTTTAAGAACAATTGAAGGCAGCTAGGGTTGAATAGCACAGAGAATATTCCAAAACAAAAGGCATTGCATCCTTTGAAGGGAATAAAAATAAGATGGGAAAAAGAGGACTAGGATCAAAATGGATCAATAAGAACCAAATCATGATAATTCCTAGAAGTACAGATGAAGAGTATTAGACAAATAAAATCTGCACTGATCAGTACACTGTTAGAACAATTGGTAAAGAAGTCACACTACATAAAAAGAGGCTATGGTCGAAGACAGAAATGAAAAGCCTTTTTTTAAAAAATGTAAGACGGTGATCCTTTTGGCAAATACAAGTCTCAATGTTCCAGAGCTACTGAAAGTTCTGAGTGACAGAGGCATCCATGACCAAATATCAAATCTTTCCACATTATTGATGCCACCACCATCTCTGTCCCACCCCAACCCTTCCCCCTCTGCCCCCCTGCCAAAAAAAATTAAAAAAACCCCCATCCCTGGCTGGTTTTGCACTTGTACTGGTAGACGCTATTTTATAGTAGCATAGTAAACTTGTTTAAGACAGATGAAACAGCCATACAGGCATAAGGCATCTTATAAGGTCCTATGAATAGGTATCTACATTACATACAAATCTCTCCATGTGCATTTTTTTAAATACTAAAAGTTGACTGATGACTCTTAGTACAGTGTCTGTATCATTATCTCTAACAGATTAGGCCCACTCCCATTTTAGGCCTGCTGTGGAGGCTAACAGCCTTAACTCAGTCGTTCGTTGTTAGAGCTGTGCCTAACCTCCACACATTCATCTTGCTTTGCAGGCCTCCCCACCTATCTTATCCCAGCAGCCACATAGATGAGGGAGGGAAAAGTCCCTTGACAGCTAAGTTGTCCCTCTTGCACATGCACAGGATTAGCCTCTCTGCCAATTTAGCTATTATCTGTCTAATCCTCCTTTTTGAATAATCTCCTTCGTGCCATGTATCTAAGTCCTATCCGAGCCACCTAATCAGGCTAAAGCCATAACTAGTTCACTGCAAAGATCAAGTTGGAAGCAATGCAACTGGGAATGAGTCTTGGTCTAAAAAATAACCAGCTTCTCCTTGGCTAGTGTGAGTGGAGCCAAGGAAGTGAGATGTTTTGTATAAAGGCAGGTTTGAATATTGTGCCAGAGCTTTGAGGGGGATGTGAGTGGCAGACAAGAATTAGGGAGAATTGGGGCAGGTAAACATGGAATAGGCAGGAATCAGAGATGTCTATGGGGAAGTTAAGAAGTGGAAGCCAGAAAAGTGAGAGAAAGGTGAGAGATGGGCTTAGACAATTAACATCAGCATTAGAGTTGTGGAATAAAATCCACAATGAGACAATTAACATTAGCATTAGAGTTCTGGTATAAAATCCACAATGAGATCAGTGACTAGATGGGAAAATCCACCTTTTACCTACCTTTTGTGTGCTTTAGCCTTATAGAGTATTAGAGTGCATTCAGTGCTGAAAGCAGGCAGTATTTATGGGTGGTCCCTTGAGGTCCTGATGGGTGCTGCTCTGAGCATTTTTGATCAAAACACACACACCTGAATGTATGTTTTACTAGCCTCTAAAACAAAATATGAAACCATAGGCTTTACTTCAGCTCAAGTGCTGGAAAAGTCCAGTGAGTTTGTGAGACACCTCTATTCCAGCAGACCTGCCTTCCCGTGAGAACTCTACAGTACAATGGTTTGCCCCCTCCCCAATCAAGATAGTAAATCAGTAAAATTTCCTCATATCATTGGACATCCGTGGGACTCCTTACGCTTCCAAGCACAGAAGTTATTTCTGAGAATAGAGCACAGCCCTTTGCACTCCTTTGACCACATTATGACAACTAAGGTCCAGCAGAGTACGTGAACAAGCTAGATTTTTGTTACATAAAATAAAGGCTGCCATACTTTTTATAGGACTAGGATATCAGATTCCTAAGAGAAGTTATAATAGAATCGAGTTACAATGTCAGTGTGATAAAAAGTATCACATCATTGCTCTGTCCTTTCTACCTTATTCATTCACAGATTGAAGTTTCCTGGATTTCTGTCAAAAGAATTAGTCTTTTAAGAATAGAAAAGACCAATGTCATCTTTATACAGTTTGGGAATTCATCTTGAGTAGCCCAGAGATTAACAATATCAGTGATAATTGAGTCAAAGGCGTCTATGGAGTACACTAACAACAAAATAGACCATGGAACAAAAGACTGGTAATTCAACAGTGCACAACTGCTGAATAATCATTTTAACCTTACCAAGGGTCAGGATGGCAAATAAAATAAATAAAAAATGAATGAGTTTAAAGAAGGAAGAAGGGAAATAACAACAACGTACTCAGAGGGAACTAGGCAGTTTTGAAGAAAAATGTGTGCAGAACAGAAATTGTACAGCTGTTAACAGGAAGGAAAAATCAATTTTACACCATATAAAGGGATACATTTACATCATTATGATTATGTTGGGAAAGGATTAGAATTTCACTTTCCTCAAAGCATTCTTGCAATGTGTCATATGATTCTTCCTTATCTGATGATCATGATGATGCATAAAGAATAGCACCTCTCAAGCATCACTTTATTCAGTAACAGATCACCTTGTGTCCCTGAGCTCCCTGACTGCCAGATCTCATGTCTTTGTTTTCCATAGGTAAATTTAATTAAACCAGAAGTGGAGTTATAATGCTTCACAAACACTGGTAGTAACTAAAGGGGAGAAAAAGGTGGGGGAGGAGAGTAGAAAATGTGCATGTATTGAGGAGCTCAAAAGCATTAGATAGGCGGATCAATCCTAAAACTGGCATAGCCAAGGGATACAGAAGAAAGCACAAGCCTGACAGCTGAATTCAGATGTTGGTAGCGTAGAAAAACACAAGTCATCATTGTAAAAACAACAGGTATTTCAGAAATTAGTTAAACAATTATTTGCTCTTTCTTTAAATACAGTTTTAAAATGGATCATTCTAATTTGAGTACAAGTACAAAATATGCTTTGCACGTATTAAAGAAGTGGGTTGACCAATGTCCATAAGTAAATCCATTTCATATGTCGAGACTAGAGTATTTTCATTTCATTCAGTTTTAGCCCTTTTTTATTTCCCAACTACTCCATCCAGAAGGGAGTAGCAGCAATGTGAATCATGCAAACTAATCCAGACCAGGGAAACTCAGAGGTGGCAAGTGTGAGCCTCTCCCCACATCCTTCTCCCCGCTTCTCACGTGTGAAAGTGAGCACTATTTTAAATTATATTTGATGCCATATAAAAGCAACTGCATCTGCAGGCTCAGTTACAGTCCATTCTGCATGGGAAGAAGGTCTACATGAGTGGAAAGCCTTGCTGTCCACCAACAGCATTTCCTGAGTAGTTTCAAATACTGTCAGAAAGTCAGAAATCAGTCTGGAGGAAGTTAACTGCAATGAGCTGTGTACTGGAAGAAATGCCTTCACCTCCTGCTCAAGCATGTCAACTAATGGGGAGTGATATTCTTTACCATTTGCTTTGCTACCTCAGATCTCAGATGAGGAAGGTGTAAGCCTTCCTCATTTTCTTCTTACCCTACCTGTGCAGACACTGGGAATTGCAGAAGCTCAAAACTGTGAGAAACAGGTTCTCTCTGTGTTTGTACCCTGGCTGAATAAATGAGGTGAGAGCATTTCCCAGAGCTGGTGATGGCCTAAGAAAGCTGCTGTGTTGTGCTCATGCAGAAGGTAACAAGATTGTGTTTCAGCTACAGCTTTGTGGCAGACCTGCCTCCTCCTCAGCATCTACCCAACCCCAACTTGGGAAGGCCAAGTTTTATTTGAATAAAAGCTTTTATTTAAACAAGCTTTTAAATAGAAAAATATCCTTAAGGGAGATAGACAGAAGAAAATCAACTGTGTTACACTCAATTCTCTGCCTACAGCAGCCTTATAGGTGTATTCTTCATTCAAGCCAGTTACTAACTGAGAAGCAGAAGGGTCTGTTGAATTTCCCTACAACCCTATGACATTTTTTCTATCACCCCTGAGGCGTGGCTGTCTGTTTCACAATCTTCCTTTCAGCCTTTTGATTTCTCAAAGATACAAATTGAGCAGATCTGCAGTGACTCTGCTGGACTCCACTGGTCTGCCCATTTACAGTCTCTCACTGAATCTGTTCAGTAGCATTTCAAGAATTTTCTTCAGCAAGTCCACCCAGCTTCTTCAAAGACAGTAAAGCCGAATTACAACAAATCCATCAAATACACACTCTTCCAGCAACAGTTGAGCCTCTAGAATGGCTGAAAGGCCAATTTTATGAGATCAGAACACAGGCAATGTGTCCTGAAGTGCTGGTGATAGTCCTAGATAAGAGCTTTGTTTAGCTGAGATGTACTTTATATACCCAGAGTAAGCCCCTGTAATTTATTATGAGACTACTGTAACTTGCTATAGGCCAACATTTATAGCAGTCAGTGGAGCAATTATGGCTTTAAAGTTTGACGCTGAGGCAAAAGCAGAGCTGATAATTAAAAATGAGTGATTTTCAGAGTGTGAAATACTGAAGAAAAGTAATAAATTGTAAGTAAGGTTTGTCTCAAGGCACGTAAGAAAAATCAAGCAGTTAATGAAAAGCCTGCGGTCTGCATATAATGTATATGTACTATGTATTACTTCTGTCTTGTATTCTTTGAAGCCATGGTATAAAAGAGATTTTTTACTAAATGTGAAATAGCCCAGATAGCCCTCCATCACTATATACCTCCTTCCCTCCCTCCCTCCCTCCCTCCTTCCCTTCTTTCCTTCTCCTGTGAACCTTTCTTGTCTTCTGCTTACTTAGTTCTGTGCTGTGGTAAGGCTGCCTACTTTGCTTTATGTCACTTATCGCCTCCACCTTTTGCTGCACCTGAAAACAATCTTTTCTGATCATTTTGGTAGCAATGTTTTAATAAGTGACTAAAATCTCTGAATCCTTCTGAAAGAAAAAGATACCCTTCCAGTTCCTACATATTAACCACAAAATCACTCATGAAGGACTACATAAGGTGGATACATCACTCCAAGAAAAATACAAACTTGTTGGGCACAAGCTAGTGGGAGTTTGGTCTCAGAACAGAGGATCAGCTATCAAGGCTGTGCCCTTATACATGTACATGTTATACATGTACACAGAAAAAAAAATGTAGACAAACCTACCCTGTTCAGCCAAAGGTAAGAATATAAAGGAGTACAGTAACTGATGTATAAACAAATAAAACCAGCAATGTGATGGGTGTTCATGATTTCTCTGAATGTTTTCACTTATCCTACAACTACTTATGCAGTAATACATCCTGTGAACAGAACAGTACAATTTGCCAGAGTACAAAATAGCATGGAAAGAAGCCAGTTATAAGAATAATGATAGCAGAAGTCAAATACAAGCTGAGAAAAGCTTACCTCAAGTTAATGAACTGGCATATAGATGAGTTAAAAACAAACCATGAAAAATCCATATAAAATTCCCTGGCAGAGCTTCAGCTCTACTGTAATGCTCTAATCATGAAAACTATAGCACATCAATTTTAAGTGCTCAGGAGAACAGCCAAATCTCGGTCTTGCAGTGGAGAAACAGGGGCTTTTTTCTGTTTTCCGATACCCTGTTAAGATCTTGCTTTTACTGTGTGTGTTTTTTTTCAGCAATCAGGTATGGTATGGCTGAAGGATCCCAACCCAGTGGGCAAGTTCTAACCTTTGTAGACCATGAATGGCATCTCAACACAGATTCCAAAGCTGTGGTGTGACTTCAGCAGCTCAAATCTGCTTTCTGAAAACTTTCACCCAAAGTTTTCCTTTGACTCCCTGACTCAAGAAAACTAAAATAAGGTAATTCATTTATAGCATTTGAATGAAACTTTACATTTTAACAGTCTCCATAAAAATCAATGCTAAGAAATCTGTATCAATATCTCAAGCCTCTGAAGACTTAACCCCAGCAGCTGTCAAGAGGTTTGACTGGCATTCACCTCCTCAGAAACTGCAGAACAATGCTTAATGCTCTGGCAGGCAAAATCCCATTGCTATCACAAAAACAGAAGCTTGAAAAGCAGATGACTCAGAGGTATTGGCATAACAATCTTTCAATTCCATATTATTTTAGTGTTGTGTTGCTAGGTTCTGGGATTTGTTTTTATTTGAATACTCATTACAACGACTTGAAGTAGACTTTAAATCTTGAAGGATTTTTCTCTAAAAAATGAGCAACGTCTCTGCATTTTACAGGACAGTTTCCTCAAAAGGAGATTGCACTTGAAGTGGAAATTGAGAAGAGTAGTCTCATTGGACTACAAGCAGAGCCAAAGAAGATTTCTAGGCATTTTTTGCATTGCATTATTCTATTAAAAGAATATGTATGGTGGAGGTATGTAATTTTAAGAACATGGTAGAATGCTCAGCCCATTTAAAATGCAGCTGACCTTCTTAGAATAAATATTTAAATGTTTTAACAATGGTAATGAGAAATATAGATCAAATGCTGAATTTGTTGTAATTCCCAAGTCAAATCTGCCAAATTATATGCATTTCAGGTTTCGAGTGTATTTTCTTTAAGTTACAGTTCTGAATCCAACACCCTGTCTTCAGGGTAGTGAATTGGTAAATTAAACTGTCTATTGACAATTTTTTAGGCAAAAATGGAAGATAAATTGATTTTCTTGGATGCTGGTATTCTGTAAGATTGAACATCCCCAAAGAGATTTCAAATGGAGCCTGTTGTCTTACTAATTTGCACACCATGCTATTTTTTTTTCCTTGATTGAAACCTTAGTGAGGAACTGCTCAAACCTTGGGAGTTGCTAGGCATAACTGAAGGCCAGCATGTGCCAAATATGCCACAGCACGGAGTCTTTAGTTGTCATCGAGCATACTGTGTGTAAGCAATTGGCAAGCCTCTTCTCCCCCTACCTCCCAGGACTTTTGTTATTGAATTGCTACATAGTGTATCTTAGCCTAATTGAACTCATTACTTAAGGGACTATTCTCTCTACACAAATATTCAGGAAATATTATTCCTAAATAACCATGTGTATACTCTTATGCTGGAACAAGAGTGGGCTAGATAATAAACCTAGATAAAATAATGAATAAACATGTGCTAATAGATATTCTGGCAGCTTCACAGAATCTGGAGAACCCCCTCAGAAAACCTACAAGGAACAATTCTCTTTTCACACATGAGAGTTGGTGGAAGAAGCCCAGCTTTCCAGAAGCATGAGATGTAAACTACAAAACCACTTTAAGATGGGTAAAATTCCTAATGGAAAGACAGAAAAATGCTTAAAGGAGTGGTCTCATAAACAGTCAATTCCAGTTACTTTAGAAATACAGCTATGTAAAAGCAGGATAGAAAATTACTCCACCTGAAAGTATATTTTCCTCCTCTCAAGAGAAATGCCCCCATAGGCTTTGACAGTCTCCTTGAACTGACCATGGCCAGGGCAGGAGGCCAGGAATTGCCCCATCAGCCAGCAACATCTTCATGGGCAGTTTTTACAAGGGCTGAGGGACACACTCCCATTCAATATCCAGGCAGGATTTTGGGACCAAAGGCCAATCCCAATATTCCCTTTGGATTTAACTGTCCTTTTCCAAGAGAAAGAAAGCATTTGAAATTGTTTGGAAGCAGCTTCTGCTGGGCCAGGTGGCCTCCTGAATGGGAAGAGGTCTGTTACATACAGAAATATAGACATATCTTTATTATCTTATGTTTGTTCCAGCATGTACTATGACTTGTAACAGAAAAATTTATACAAAATTAACAAAACAGACAAGTGCCTTGCTCTGATGAAAAAGGGATGACACAGTCACTACAGTATGGTATGATTTTGCTCATACCAGTGTAAAGGAGGAGTCATCTGCAGAAATTAGAGTATGCCCGCTCAGTAAAAGAGATGAGTCCTTTCACAGACACAATTATCAGGATGTGCTAAGGGTCATTTTAATTCCTGCTTTTAATTCCTGTTTTAATTCCTGTTTTAGAATCCTATGGTAAGCTTTAGAAATAATAAACTATTCCAATTTTTTTTAAGACCATGGAATAGGGGTAAACTGGAAATGTGCTTGGGATATTCACACACAATAAAATTGACTAGATGATATTTCTGGTTTCAGGAGCTGCTCCTGAACAACTCCTTAAAAACTTGAAAAAGTTGTTAACTTGAATAAGCATTTCCTGAGCTGATAAGAATGTCTAACTAGAAGCTGAACCCAGGGACACACTGCTCGGTCTCCCCCAGATTCTCTTGACTTCAGATAAATGAATCCTAGAAAAAAAATAAGGCTCATTAGGGAGCTACTAATAATTAGGGATTGTTAGTTGTCTAGAAGTATATTTCTGTTTCCTTACTATGTATATTTTTAAAATCTAGTCTCTTAAATTCTTATATTTTCTGTTGTGTTTAATTCTGGTGCTGTGCTCGTGTTTGTGCTTAACATCACTATTGTTATGATATCTATCTTGGTTGCTTTTCATGTGATAAAAGATCCTATTATTTTTCTCCCATTTAGCACTAGAGATATAAAGGCAAAAAGAAAAAGCTACTTATTGTATTCATTTGAGCTTTAATTCCATCTCAGCATTATATGTGACTTATTCCATTGAAATAATAGCAAAATTTAGTTACTCATTACAATTTGCTTGTTGCCTAGAAAACATCAGCCACCAAGTAAATGTTATTTTGATGCAGGTTTTTGGGAAAAGTAATATGCTGCTATTTTTAAAAAGTATGGAAAAGCATGATCAGCCTAAAACCATCTCCAGATATAAAGGAACTAAGAGTGCTACTGCTTATACGTATAACAGGTCCAAAAGCTGAGGTTAATAAACCTGAATGCTCAGTATATGAGTGTGCAGTAATCCCAGATGGACAAACATTTTAAAATTCTTCCAAGTTTCAGGGTGCTGAATTTTGCTTCATTATGCAGTATCATCTACTCATAGAAATGAGAGAAATTAATTGGAATTAGGTGGTGATATAAGTAGTGACAATACGACCTGGCCCCACAAGTAAAAAAGAAATTAATCTCAACATAATACAAGGGCCAATGTGTGTGTCGGGCAAATCTAACACCACCTTAAAAGAAAACACATGAAGAGCAAGGCCATGTATAGGAAGACAGTGAAACCAAAGAAATGAGCATAGCAGAACTACTTTGCAGAAAAGAAAGAGAAGATACATTATCACAGGGGAAACACTGGCAAACTGCTTCATGAAGACAGTACGGTTTGGGGAAGAGGAAAGATGTACGTTATAGAGACTACCAGCCTCATTTAATATACCTTCTCTGAGGCTGGAATTGCAGCTATTGCAATTAGATGCTTGATAACGTATTAAAAAAAAATTCTTTCAATGAGTAATACTGGTTGGCATGTGTCATTAGTTTATCTGGGGTAAGCTGTGGAGCACTGGGCTGCCCAATGTAAGGGAAAGTACCACAGACAGGACCAGACTGTTGCCAAATATTGGCATAGATGTCACATTCAATGACACAAGAAATGTAAGAAACAGTTTCAAGATTTAACTGAATGTTCTTTTAAGAACATTTCCAAAATGCATAGGGAAATCAATTCTGCTACCCATTAGACGCATTAGCTAATGTCTCAGTATAAAACCCATTGGTTTCAGTAAGACTGTTTGGAATGGGATAATGGCAGACTAAAACCTGGGTGAAGGACTAAATGTTAACTGTGAAGTGATCTAGAAGGCTATGTTCGGAAGAGTCATTTAACATAAAATGGGCAGAAGAAAAGGCAAGTCCCAATCAAAAGACTGCAAAACTCTTCCCTGAAAAGGTACATTCCCCTGCTGTTCATAACTGTTCTTATGAGGATTGTTTAAAAAGCAGAAGCCCAACCGAAACCTCCTATATCATGCCTATTATTGGGAGTATAAAGCGATAAAAACTTCCTGATGACTACATCCTTTTATGTGCACATTTACCACACACAACAGGTAACTGCATATGGCTTCCAGCATAGGTGTTCACTTACACCCTCCACCACCAGCCTATCTTAAATACAATACTTATGTTAGTATATCTATAGGTTCCATATGAACTGTGCACTGTAGCAGAAGTGTGAAGTGATGGACAAAATTGGCTGAGCGACGAGTGAAATCAACACACAAGAAAGGCTGGTAACAAGAACAAGGTGGTGGAGAGATGTCAGTAATGTCCAGAGGGAAAAGAAAGATACATTCTTTAGACTAGATTCACCCACCGTTACTCATACCTTTACTCTGTGATGTGCCTGAGTGAAATCAGCAAGACTAACATCACTGAAGACAACTTTAACAAAGCTAAACCAAAAACTTTCTGTATAATCAAATGAAAAAGTCAAGAGTATCAATAGAATTAATTGAGCTAATGTATTTAGCACATGAACAGTTGATAAAGAGGCTGTTTAACATAGTATTGTAAATCAGATACCTGTAAAAAATATTAACTATAGTTTGCCAATCTGGAAAACAGCTTACTTTCTGTTCAGCATCCAAATGATAGTAAGCATTACCCTTGAAATTAAATGATGTTTAAGTTGAATCCAAAATGCATAATGCTTGAGCAAAATATGCCACACATGGTTTGAAATAAATTCTAGGCAGCTAAAGAAATTTAAAACATACATGTTTATAGGTGTATATATATATATTATATATTGGTCTATAATAACGTATACACACACGTATTTTAACACTTAGCTTTAATAGCAGAAAGTACAGTAGAATTCCACTGATAGCAAGATTTGAATCTAGATTATCCACAGAAACTTGGTGCGCTTAAAGCTCAAAACAAAATATGATACCAGATAATTCTCTGCCATGGCCTAAAACTGATAATCAGTTTGAATACCTAAATAATTGAATTAAACCCTATGGTAATCAAATAGTTGATAATGAAATATCTCCCTTGCAAAATGTAAAATTTTGTATCAATTCCAACTAGGTGAGTGCACAACATTTAGGGTAAGGCCTTTCAGTTCTGATTGATCTCATATATACTACTGGAGTACAAATAATAAATAATAGCACATGTACTGTAAACTCTCTAGTATCCGTGATAATACCAAACATTTTCCTTCTTTGAAACACTGTACAAACATAAAACCATTCCTCACAACGCCCCCGTGAGGTAGGTACAAAAGTGTTACCCCATCTTACTGATAAGGCAACTCATCCTGATACTACAAGGTGCTAGCTGAAGCTGCAAGGGGAGTTCAGTCCCTGATTCCCAGAGGCCCCAGCAGTATCTCATTCTCAAGCAAAAATCTCCGTCTATTTAGTGACTTGCCCACATCCTCAAAGTATGTCAGTGCCACAGTTGAAAGCTGTTGGCTTTTGTATTTATCACTTTTGTCAATTGAGACTGAGACATTCTCCCTTTGAAAAAATAAAATACTATACACTGCTGCAACATGCACAAACATGTTTTTTTCTTTTCATAAATCTGCTGATACCTTTAATATCTGCAAAGGGAAGGCAATTTCCTGTGAGTGCCAACCTGGTGTAGCAGTGCCATAGCAAGAGTCTCCCATTCTTCTTTTATGCATAAAAATTACAGGTCCTTTTACTCATTTATGTGAATACAATGATTATTCATATGATGGCATTAAATTCTATATTAAGAGACACAGCTATACTTTTTAGATTCAGCTTTCAGGGTCTCCTTTAAAACTGGGATAATCCTGTGGAATGCACTAAAATATATATTTTACGTATATTTTCCCTCTTTTTACAAATAAAGTCCAGAATGTTTTTGCTTAGACATACTTTAAAATAGACTGTATAGCTAGCCATTGATTTGATAATAAGTAAAGTAAAGCAAGACAGCTGAACTTGAAAGCAGTCCCTCTTGCACCAGAATAAACCTAGAGTACCTCCACTGAAGCCCAGGGAGCTTCAGTGGTGTAAAAGCAGGCACAGTGAAGTTAGGATCAGTACTTCCATCCTCCTGCCCATCTGCAGCTGCCCTAGACCAGCAACACTAACAAACTTCATGCCTTCATCTGGAGGAGGGAGTGTGATTGGCATGTTTATTAGCAAACCCTGTGAGCTATGCACATACCTGATCACATCACTGAAGACTTCATCATTCATTATGCTAGTGTTACACAAAGACGTAAAAAACAGGCAGCTCTTTTGACCTCTGCAGAATTAGAGAAAAAGGAAAAAATAAAACACAGTATCTTCCAAACAACAGAGTAAATGCAGAGAAGTAAATTAAAGACAACACAAATACAGCACAAATGCAGCTTTAGAGAAACAAAGTATTTGCCAAGAGAGAAAGGACAAAACAGGGAAAGGGACAGATAATATACTCAGAACTAATACATACAAAATGGGAAAAAAATGGACAAAAACTTAGTTATGTCAATCATTTCTCATAAATGCTCTCTTTTTAATAACTCATGGTAAAAAATTAATTGAAGAGTTTAAAAGCCCTGCTGAATTTTCATGTAGTAAAATAGCCCTCCCCCCAAAAAATCGTAGCCAGCAATTTTTCTAAACATATCGAACTCCTATATGGTTCTATTTTTAAATATCTGTAATTCAATAGACT